>OX596252.1:17714935-17741311 GCA_951394255.1 Polyploca ridens
ACAGAGCGAGAGGAGCGGGAGGCGCAAAAGGTGCCCTTTTGTGTAACGAGGAGCTGCGCGGCGGCCGCGGGTTCGATGCCAACCCGAGGGGGCTTTTGCGTTGTTTGTATCCAGCCAGACCAGAGGCCTAAACTGCGACCTAGGGCCGGCGGTGTGTTTATGCATTTCAATTTGTAGTAAATGATTAATAGTAAGTACGAAGTCGATAAACAAGCATACGGCCCGCCTGATGGTAGCGCTCACCGTAGCCATATGGACGCTTGCAACATACGAAGTATCGCTCACGCATTACCGACTTTTCCGCCTCCCCAATGAGCTCTGGCGACCTTACTCACGCGCAGGAACAACATTGTATACAACTGTATTGTATATTGAGAAATATACCTAATTCTAATTCAGCTGGGATTGAAAGGAAATTAATGATTAAGTAAAAATAAAATGAGTAAAAGCAGACTCACTCTGCATTTACTCATTTTCGTCCATAGTTCCGCGGGGACCAACAGTGGAGCGTGCTTGTGCTCGTGACCACGTAAGGTGTAACCACTATTGCCGGCCCATTCTCCCCTAGCAGAGTTATTTTAAAGCTATCTAAATAAAATACGGCCTAAATTGGCTTTGAATTTGACTTTTAATAACAAACCTGGTTACTGCGCGTAACGATCTTCTTTCGTATTGGGGGGAAACTCGACATAAGATACCCGACCAGTAGGGTTATTTTAAAACTGTCGGATTCGTTTATCGGAAACGGATTCGGAAACCTTCACGAAATTCGGAAGCGTTTACGAAGATTTTTTAATACTGGTAGGAAATGGAAATGATAAACTAAACTAAAAGCAAAATAGAAATTATTACGCATTTTTATTATTGAAAAGGCTCATTTGGGCACATATATCAAATGTATAAAGACAGACACTTGTTACTAATTATATTTTTGATTTTAGGTCTACAGTAGTGTTTATATAAATAAAAAAATGTTTTATAGTTGTATCGAACTTCGTAAATGACTGATATGTCAAATTAATTGCTGTTTATAATATTCGCCAAATTCAAGCAAAGGTTTGTTTCATACAGCCTAGTCATGAAACACAGTCGTGAAAGTTTCCGAATCCGTTTCCGATATCGAATCCGACAGTTTTAAAATAACCCTACTGGTCGGGTATCTTATGTCGAGTTTCCCCCCAATACGAAAGAAGATCGTTACGCGCAGTAACCAGGTTTGTTATTAAAAGTCAAATTCAAAGCCAATTTAGGCCCCAGAAGAGCACTTATGAAGGTATAATTTACTGAAGTTACCACAGGTTTGGAACGAGAGAAATTAAGAGATATAGTTATTAAGAGAGATGGGTATTTTTATAAGATGTACCTGGCCTCCTCTATCTGGTTATTGAGCGTGAGGTAGTCGGGGCTGTCCTGGCGCGCGAGCCGCGCCGCCGCGCCCGGCGCGCCCGACCCGTACAGCGCCTGCAACACAACCACACCACACCACATACACTATCGAGGTGCAACGTGGATGACACCTCCATTTAAAAGGGAAGATCTTCCGTTAGGCTGGGGCATCGTGCCGCAGGGACCGCACACCAACTGTACTGTATATATGCAGATCTCCGCAAGCGCGATGCAGGATGTAGTGGGCTTGTATGCGCGATGCAGGATAATGTGGCGCCACGCCATCTATCTTTCGGACTGTGAGTTTAATTATGTAGTGGTTCGTTACATACACTACTCGTATTATACAAGTCCCTTTTTGGATAGCCACTATCTAACCATACTAAGTGACGATGTGGCCCAACGGAAGCACACAAAGCCTAGACACTACGGAACTAGCTATCGGAGCACAGCGTTGGTCACTCACCATTAAGAGTCAAAGTGAGGCATTGGCGGTGAGCTAGATGTGGCGAAGGCGTTTGATCGGGTCTGGCACCGGAGTCTTCTAACTAAGTTACCATGCATTCTGGCTTCCCGAGGGATTGTGCAACTGGGATACCAGCTTTCTGTGGAACGGATGCATAAGAGCCATCGTTGCCGATAGTTGCTCCGATAGAAAACATAAATGCCGGCCAGTACCAGCAGGTCGATGCGCTGCGGCGCCTACAGCAGCTTGTCGGGCTGCTGTAGGATGTGTTTGTTATCTAATAAGGTGTGAGGGTGTGTGTAGTGTACCTGTGTCCCGGGCGGCACCAGGTTGTCCAGCAGGGCCTGCAGGGCGGTGCGCTGCGGCCCCGACAGCAGCTCGTCGGGCTGCTCCAGGATCTGTTTGGGCACGTGGCCCCCGCACAGAAACTGCGCAACCTCGTCGCTGAAGTGGTTGCAGTTGTGCTCCAGGAGATTGTATGCGGATGGCCTGGAAATGTGCATGGATTACATTATTACTGGTTGACATTAGGAAACGTACTTTTTAAGCTTTCGCGAACTTAATTCATTGTAGTATCTGGCCTATTCGCGCACAGATTATCATCAAAATTAAATTTTGCCTAACCTCGACGTTTCGACCAAGTTGCATTAATCATGGTCAAGACTGAAGTGGAAACGTATTAATAGTAGGAATAGAAACAGTAAAGTATACGGTATACGGTAAAGGGGTAGTGTGATGTAGTGTAGTGTAGTGTAGTGTAGTGTACTGACGTGTACGTGGTGGTGGCGAGCCCCTGCATGTAGTCCACGAACACCTGGAAGGGCACGAACGTCTCCCCGAGCCGCTCCACGCGGTGCGGCGCGCCCAGCTGGGTGCCGCCCTGCAACACAACACACACATACACAATTATTATATTATATTCTACATACACATATTATATTCGTCGTCTGCCTGATATGGACCGACGAACCCGAGGCATGCCCCGACTACACCAATGACGTCACCCCGCAAGCACAACAATGCAACCTATAACTCTAGTTTTTACTATTGTTGATATTATATTCATAAATGTTTACATATAAAAAGTACAAATATATTTCTGAATAAAAATAAAAATAATAACCTACCCAATACCATACATGTGAAAGTTTGTGCGTTTGATTGTTACTCGATCACACTATAATAGCTTAACAGATTCTGAAGAAACTTAGCACATAGATAGACCATGTCCTGTTATAAGGCATGATACCTTATATCCAGGGAAAACATAAGATCCCTCGGGAACGTGGTTAATACTGCGGCGGAAGTGAGAATTAATTAAATGTACAAATTTATAGTTGGTAACTGCACAATATGGAAGACAATCCTGGTGACCTACTTACGTAAAAAAGCCCAACGTAACCCTAAAATAGCAAACATTAGAGTCCGAGATAGTCTGTCCACTACACACACATCATAACCGCAGCGAGCGGTTTAACTTTGACTGAATACTCGCAATATACGCGCAGTTTTGGAAAGGAATAGCAGACGCGTTTGTTGCGAAGCGGTCATAACGTCACTTGTATTTAAGACAGCTATTTCAGTGAGCGATTCACTGTATTCTCATCAGGTGAGGATGGATGCGCTTCCAACAACCCACTGTTGTTACGCCGGCGAGTGCAATATTTTTGTTAAATACTACAGCAATTTTTGGGGTGATTGACTTTGAACTATTGTAAGGAACACACATTGTGGTAAAAAGTTAGCCACACCGTGACGTCACGCGGAACTTCAACACACCGTATCTTGGTATTTTTGTTTAATAGACAAAAGAAAAAAAAATTGATAATGTAAATGATGGAAATAATAGTTTTTTTCAGGTTGTATTGTTCAAATCGATTTTATAGATATTTGGTATACATTAGTATATTGGAAGACAATGCAAGTACAGTCAACAAAAAGTACAGTCACCAAAAAATTTTTTATTCAAAATTTTATTTAAACAATAACTTATTATTGTTGTTATTTTAATACACACAATGGTGTAATTGGTTTGTAAATAAAATCCGAGGTATAACTGTACAAACATCTCTTCTATTTCTAAATTATTTTTTGATTTGAGGGTTAAATTTTAGCAGTCTCCTTTATACAATAAATATACGTGAAGATTTTATTTGTTTCCCGGTGCGATCTCACATGGTTGGCATTTATCTATAAAAATAAAGTCACCTTTACAAAATGTGAGAATTCTTAGATGTTTCAATATGAATAACTAACGAAGGAGATGGAATGAATATATTTTATATGAGTTTTCACTGATTCCGAGAGAGACAACAGTATGGTGTGAGGGTGTATTTCTGTGCTTAGAAATATAGAACGCGTCGAATGTGTCAGTGAATGCGGTTGCGTGTATTTATACGAGCTTCTGAAACATGGCGCACGCGGGCTACATCTCGCGGTGCATTATTGTCTAATAATATGTCTCCCATCCGCAATTAAGGAGGCACTTATCGTATTTTAAAGTCAAAACGACTGAATTCCTCTCTTTAATGATCAACTGAAAGATCACAAGTGAACTGACTTACTTTATAAATGTCGACAGGATAATTATACTTCGATGTTACATCCTCGAGATTTAATTATACCATGTAGTCCGTCTCTCAATATACTGCATCGTCACACTGTTTATAGTCTTATTTTTTAAATAAGAAAAATAAAATTGTAGGTAGGTACTTGCGATTCACTAGTTTGTTCACCAACTGTCATGTTTCATTCGTTTTTCGTGTGCCGCATCGTTAACATCTATTTTGCAGTGTTCGTTCTTAGTACTATTAATTGTGAACATTGAAGTTATTATCAGCTATGGGTAAAAGAAAGCACAAAGATGACAATGCTGATACTATTTATCGAAAAATACGTCGTTTGAAAAGAAAATTACGCCGTCGTTCCGTGCATTCCGAAGGTTAGTATCAATCTACCCTAAATGTTTAAGAACATTAATTGTTTACATTGTGCTACATAACGATCAATCCTACCGTCTTAATGTGGTAATACCAGATATTACCCTGATGGTGTAACAAAGTCATATTCCCTAATGTGGTGATACGAGATATCATCCAGGAATAAATAAATTAATTTACTTTCTTAATGTGTTGTTACCCGATACCAACCGGAAAGTAATAATAATAATAAAATAAAAATAAATTTTCTTCAGATCGCGGTGGATCTGTAACTCCATCTTCGTACACGATGTCTAATCGAGAAGTTAGCGAAGAGAGAAGTATTCATGACATGGAAAGTGTTTACCTGGAAGAGGACTACCCAGAACCAAATTTACCATCGGTTGTGAGAGTGGTCACACCACAGCTACCGACAGTTGCTATGGTGACTTCATTGCCGAGTGCATCTACGTCCTCGGCTCCTGTACCGGTCTCGTTTCCGGCTCAGGTTCCGGTTCTGGCTCAGACACAGGTTACGGTTTCTGATCAGGTTTCAACTCCGGCTCAGCCGGTTCTAGTTCCAACCATGACTACATCATTATCTGAACCTAACCAGCCCTCTTCTTTGGTTGTGCCAGATGAGATTTTGGAAGTATTAGGTGAAGCCAAAACAATTGAAGAAACTTTAGGTGAACCAATACCAAAGGAGATCTCCGAACGATGGGGGAAGATACTGCTGGACGGCCTTGCCAAAGAACAAAAGGAGTCCCTTATTGAAAAGATGCCTATCCCAGAAAACTTTCTACTGGCCCGGGCTCCTAAATTAAACCCAGAAGTGAACGCAGTATTGTCTGATTCTTCCAAAAATCGTGACAAAAGATTGGAGAAAGCGCAAAATCAATTGGGATCTGGAATTGCTGGTTTAGTTAACCTTACAAAAGACTTAATAAAATCAGACATAGACAAGCTAGACATTATTAAGCGATTGTCGGAGATAAGTCAAATTTTACTTGACCTGCACTGCGAAGAAACTGTCAATAGACGTAAACTTGTAATCCCGTTGCTAGATAAAAGCTTTTGGAGCACGATACAAGGTGTTAAAAGGGAAACCTTCCTGTTTGGTGACAAATTGGGAGAAAATATAAAAAATTCAAAAGATATCGAGAAAACTGGTCACCAAATCAAAAAACTGGCAACTACCCGCTCAAATTTTCAACGAAAAACCCCCATGTCGGGAAACGCGCGATTCCCTCCTCGTCAACAGAACAACCCAAGGCCAGCGACAGCAGCTCCGAGGCAGTACTACGAGCCGCAGCCATCGACGTCAACGAGGAGGAACATGAGCACGTCGCAACCGCCGCGCACCAACAAGCCTCCTGCGAACAAGTCGCGCGACCGCCGTCGCCGATAGAGGTACCTCATTCTGGACGAATACAGTATTTCATTAATAATTGGTTAACAATTACAGACGACCCAGTAATATTGTCTTATGTCCAGGGATATAAAATCCCTTTAACTAATTTCATCCCACAAGTCACTGAACCTAGTAATCCGCCATTTTCTCAAGATGAAATGGATCTTGCTATATCTAAGCTAATTAATCTTGGTGCAATATCATCTTGCCCTGAACAGATAGGTCAATACATCTCCCCCGTGTTCCTAACACCTAAAAGTAATGGCGGATTTAGATTTATATTAAATTTAAAGAGATTAAACAAATTCATCGTTACGCATCACTTCAAAATGGAAGATATCCGTACCGCTTCAAAATTAGTGTCTAATGGCGATTTCATGGCGACAATTGACCTCAAAGAGGCATATTTTTTAGTACCTATCAATCAATCAGATAAGAAATATTTAAGGTTCCGATTTGGTCAGTTATATGAATTTAATTGTTTACCTTACGGCCTTAGTTCAGCCCCATATGTGTTTACTAAATTGCTTAAACCTCTTTTATCTCTACTTCGGGACCAAGGCCACACAATCGTTGCATACCTTGACGATATATTATGTATTGGATCAGATTTAAGGAGTTGCCAAAACACAGTTAGCGCCGTAGTTACAAGTTTAGAAAATCTAGGATTTGTAATCAACTATGACAAAAGTAACATGTATCCAAGACAACTATGTCAGTTCCTAGGTCTTCTAATTAATACAAAAAATATGTCACTAGAATTGCCCACTGAAAAAATTCATAAAATTTCTATCTTAGTTAAAACTATACAAAATAAAAAATACATTACCATCCGTGAATTTGCTAGATTTATAGGTACTCTGACTGCTTCCTGTCCAGCTGTAAGCTACGGTTGGTTATACACCAAAAACTTTGAACGCGAAAAGTATTTGGCGCTTCAACAATCTAGCGATGATTATGATTCTCGAATGAGCCTTAAAAAATACTTACAAAAAGATTTGTTTTGGTGGGCGAATATTTCTGACAAAGCTAAAAATAAATTACATAAAAATAACTACAAAATGGAAATATTTACAGACTCATCGCTGACGGGCTGGGGGGCCGCCTGCGATGGTGATGTGACCAGAGGTCACTGGTCTGCACGTGAAATGACACATCATATTAATTATCTTGAACTTCTTGCCGCTTTCTTAGGACTAAAATCATTTTGTGATGATTGTTGTAACACTAATGTGTTACTCAGAATTGACAACACTACTGCTATCTCATATATAAATAGAATGGGGGGCATACAATTCCCCCATCTCAATCAAATTACTAGAGATATTTGGCAGTGGTGTGAGGCGAGAAATATTTTCATATTTGCTTCCTACATTAGATCTCGCGACAACACAGACGCAGACCGGGCCTCTAGACATACCAACATCGATACAGAATGGGACTTAAATGCAAATAGTTTTCAAAATATTATTAAAAAGTTCGGTAAACCAAATATTGACTTATTCGCATCTCGGCTTAATAATAAGTGTGATCGGTATATTTCATGGAAACGAGATCCAGGTGCTCATGAAATTGACGCGTTCACGATCAATTGGAATGATTATTATTTTTACGCCTTTCCCCCATTCGCTCTTGTCTTAAAATGCCTTCGAAAAATTATTGAAGAAGAAGCCTGTGGAATTTTTGTCATCCCATACTGGCCCAGCCAACCTTGGTTCCCATTATTTAAATCTCTGGTAAGCTCAGAAATGCTATATTTAAGGCCTAGCAAAAATCTTTTATTATCTCCTTCCAGGGAACATCATCCATTATGGCGCAAGCTTACCCTGGTGTGCGCCATATTATCCGGCAAGCATATCTAAGACAAGATCTTCTCGATGATTCTATAGACATTATTTTAAATTCATTATCAAATAATACTTTAAGCCAGTACAACGTAGCGTTGAAACAATGGTTTCTTTTTTGCCAAATAAATAATAAAGATTGTTACAATACGTCTAATAAAGAAATACTAAGATTCCTTACCGAACAGTTTCAAAAAGGAGCCAGTTATGGCACTTTAAACTCTTTTCGCAGTGCTTTGTCGTTGATTATAGGCAAAGATTGTTGTAATAGTGATTGTATAAGACGATTTTTTAAAGGTGTTTTTAAAATGAAACCCAATTTTCCAAAATACCATTCGACTTGGGACCCAAACATTGTTTTGGAATCTTTATCAAATCTTTTCCCAAATGATTCTATATCAATTGATTTGTTAACAAAGAAATTGGTGACTCTTCTCGCGTTATCAACAGGACAACGTGTGCAGACGTTATCTGTGATTGAACTTAGTTGTATATTTGTACAAAGTTCTCAAATTGTTATAACAATTAATGACATTATAAAAACATCTATGCCTAATCGTCGCAACCCAAGACTAGTTATTCCTTTTTTTGTGAAAAATTATTCTATATGTCCAGCAAAGGCTCTGACTTCGTATATAGAAAGAACTAAACAATTTAGAAATCTTCAAAATACAAACAAACTAATTCTTACCATTAAAAAACCTGTTCACAATGCTAGCTCTCAAACTATAAGTCGATGGATAAAACAATCGTTGTGTGAGAGTGGCGTGGACGTGACTATGTTCACAGCACATAGCACGCGCCACGCCTCAACATCTGCAGCAAGCAGAGCTGGAATTTCCATCGACTTGATAAAGAGAGCAGCAGGATGGACAGGCAATTCTCTTTGTTTCGCAAAGTTTTATAATCAACCCTTACCTGATTCAGAAGACACAACCTTTGCTGAAGCAATACTATCACCTGAATGATATACTTACTTATTTATTTATTGCTTTCTGTTAATTTAGTAAAATCATTTACAAAGTTACTTTCACATTACAGTATTTGGTAATTATTGGAGTGTTTTTCATTCTGCAACAAACGCTAAACATCTACATGGTATAATTAAATCTCGAGGATGTAACATCGAAGTATAATTTATGGTTAAAAGAACTTACCTTAAGTGAATTTCTACCAAAATTATACGAGATGTTACATCCGAAGAGATTTAAACTCCCCCCCACCCTATTAATCATTGAAAATTACAATGTTAAACCCAAGAGTTGCAGAATACCAGACAAACGGCCAGCTCTAAAACAAATGAAACATGACAGTTGGTGAACAAACTAGTGAATCGCAAGTACCTACCTACAATTTTATTTTTCTTATTTAAAAAATAAGACTATAAACAGTGTGACGATGCAGTATATTGAGAGACGGACTACATGGTATAATTAAATCTCTTCGGATGTAACATCTCGTATAATTTTGGTAGAAATTCACTTAAGGTAAGTTCTTTTAACCATAAAGTATACTTATTATTGTCCAGATACATATTTTCTTCACTACCAAAATAAATAAAGGTCTACGAGTGCATTCAGATGGTGATTGTTTGTTGATATAAAGCGGTTGGTGGGATAACACGAAGGATAGTTCTGCCAAACGAACGACCTTAACCTTCGCTGCAAGCTTACAAACAGTGCAATATTGTGTTTCACCCGGAGTGGCGTACTCAAGCGCAGTAAACCGACAAGTTAACAAATCAATACATACAATGTTTACGACGGGACGTGACACAAACGGGTCATCGGCTTCATTGACACATTTAAGAAGACAGAGAAAGGTGAAAACATTGTGTTTATTGCATTCGGTTATGCCATGTTGGCGCCGCACCTCGCTCCAAAATAGACGCTGTTTACGATTTACTTGTCTACGTAACTGCATGTCGTACCAACATAATGAGGACTATGGAAGCCAGGACACTCATTCCTATAGAGGTTCCAGTTATGATGGTAATATAACACACGTTATTAGCAGGCGATTGGATAAAAATATCGCGAATTCGCGAAGCATGTTCCGCATGTTATGAAATGTATAAATACGCGTCTAATATTACACCCAATGACATTAGATAGTGCAAGCCGATGTTTTACGACTTCTTTATGAGCTGTACGTTTTTTTTAAACATCCGTGTTTTTTTGTTTAATGATCTAATTGAATCATTAGGCGATACGCATACATATCTCGACGTAATAAAACACATGAAGGGAAGTGGTTGGTTCACTATAAACCGAAATAGTCGGGCTGCATGTAAAAATGTTGCTGAAAAGAAGTAAACAGGAAGAGGCTGCAAATATTGGTCAATTAGTGAATTTTCATAGGGTTGACATAAAATATAGCCCACACCACATTGCTCTACTTCCAGGGGCAGTCGGGTATAAATAGATGACCTTGAACCAAGGAATACGGATAGTTACAGAAGGAGAGCTCCTGATTGGGATGAATGTGGAGAAAACTCTTTGACGGCTATTTGGGCCATCACTTCCTACATCTGTACACATTCTGTAGCGATGATAGCTCGCTCAATAGTGACGAACGTTGTGGGTTACATTTCTATCCAGCGAAATTACCGCGTAAGTCAATCTTAATGAACTTCATTAAACTGGGCATCACTGTAATCCCATATATCTTAAGTTTTATCGTCGCCGGATGAGTCAAAAGTTTTCTAAATTCGTTTGATATTCTTTTCTTCCATAAATATTATAGAGTTGTAGAAAAAGGAATCTTTAACTCAACATCAACTCTTTCGATCACATCATCAATTAGGTACCATGGTGAGACTGTGGTCAAACACAGTTACAGGTATATATTGTAATTATAACAGTCTCGCATTTGAATTGAGTGTTCGCTAATTCTATATCGTTACAGGATCCCAGGTGAAAGAATGTCGAATATTTGAGATTCAATAGAAAGAATAAACATTATACATGAAGCGAGAATAGAAATCGCGTGGGAACGAGTGGTACCTGCCTACCCACTACCACGTACAACAGCCACCGCGGCCCGACGCGGCTCGACGCGGCTTCAGGCAGACACGCGCCGGAACTCACGGCGCATGATTAAAGTCCCTTGGCGTGTGTTATCACCCGCAGTGCCAATTTATGCTGCACTTGGAAATATTATCCTAATAATTATGAATTGCTCATGCGCATATATAATACTGCAAATTATCATCCTTAGGAACGTGCCGCGGCACGTCAAATACGTGGGAATATGGGCCAAAAACGTGCTCAGTAAATGTGCCAGATCGTAGTACGATTAAACAGAAGCTAATCATCGCCGGATTTAAGGTAATCTTCAAATCAAATCGACTTGAAAATTTCCACAACTCTTTTTACGTCGTAGCCATAATCACTGTTCTATCAAAACAGCTTAGGTGAAATTTGGACCACAGATATACATCTAAATAGATGACGCGAGTGTATTTACTTCGCGTGTCTAATGTGCAAATAGGGAGAACAATGTTCTCTGAAACTGATTCGCGCGGACAGGGAACTCGCAGAAGGCTGCATGTCCACCAGAGATGTGTAGCGAGGGATATGTTTAGCTGACAAATAGGATAACTTCATTTTCACGTTAAAAATCAAATGCCAACCTAACTAAATCAATCTTGTGACATTATGGTAGGTACAAAAAAAGTGACACGCATGGTTTTCATACGTATGGAGGGACTCGCGTTATCTATTGGGTTGGATACTGCTGCTGTCTATTATCCATTAACATCGGTTTGTAGGTAGTGATGGTAGTGGTGATGGTGGTGGTGAGTAGTGAGTGAGTACTGACCGGTGCGCAGCTGGTGATGCCGCCACCGCCGTAGAAGAACTCCCGCTGGTAGGCCACCACCGCCGTGTGCCACACGCCCTCGATCTGACGACCTGGACAACAACGACACACATTATAATGCATACGCACATTTTTATGTTTATTTCGTTCAGTGGCCCGATTCTCGTCACAAAACTTCAACGATGCCGTAGCGACATCAAATATTTAAATTGTGTTTCGTGAAATATTGTGTAAAAAACATTCAAAAGTGTATATTCCTCAATAATTTGTCTAATAGGATCGTTTTTCAAACGTTAATTTGACTTGTCACTACGACATCGTTTAAGTTTTGTTTACGAGAATCGAGCCACTGTAGCACGATATACGGATCACAAATCGCATCGGTCGTCGCATCGCTTCGTAACTAAAATAGGAAACAACTCAAATGCCGCGAACTAAATTCACACAGCTCTGACACAGATACAATACAATCCTCTCTGAATCTCTGAGTTGCATTATTTAGCCCTATGTAAACTTTAGTGTAGTTCGTAGACTTTCAGTAAGTGGGTCACGTTCACACAGACCGTGACCATAGCCAATAAGATGGCTAGACCCGCGCCTGAATAATGTTGCTTGTATACTTATTACGCTTAGCAATATATGTTCAACTAGATTGATATCCACTTGTAGGTAAGTTTATAGCCGCCTTAAAAAAAAAACTAGTTCTTTTTTACAAAATTTTTGTTAATATTTTTACACGCAAATTAATTAATTAGCGTAAGATATACATGCCATGAAAGTATGTAGTAGTAAATGCCTTTTGGAAATTCGCGATAACACAGACTGACATAGATACGACCATAAAAAAAAATTTGCTTAGCTTAAACACTTTTGTTTAAAAAGAACAAAGTATTGCAGGTGATCAGTACTATGATATGGTATGCTATGTATAGACAGTTAAATGGAGCAACAAAGCAGTCCTTGAAACAGATCGAGCGCGTCCGTCCAGCCAGGTGACTGTCAGCCGCGAGCTGTGTGGGCCACACCACAAGTGGGTCGTCCCTCCGCGCCGCACAATACGTACCTAATCGTTAACTAAGAAACAAGCAAATATGAACGATTTCCATCTATTCCAATTTTTTATTCTTTACTATTCAATTTTTTCATAAATACCATAAGCACGTATCAGTGGGGACTGATGGTAAGCAGTTGCCGTAGAGACGATACATTTAACAAAGGTCCTTGGACTGCAGTTGCTTTGCAGTAGGTATGCCAGTAAGTATGTGACTGAAGGAGGTAAACTCACACAACTCGAAAGGAACTGGCTCTCAAGTGTGAAGTGGACCTACTACAAAGTACTCTCCTCAATCATGCTCTTTAATATCTATATTACCTACAACTGAATATTATTACTAAATATTACAACCAACTGTTTTTTTTTTATTGGTTTAAACTACTTACTACAGACACGTGGTCCGTACTCTTTTTAGATTAAGTTTTACAAAATTTTTTTTGTTAACATTTTCACAATTTGGACATCTTGGTCTTACTTAATTATTGTAATACATTTATATTCATTACTTTTATTTATTTTTATTTATTTATTTGTTTGTTACTTATATTTTCTACAGTTTGCATTTTACAGTCTAGTTTGCTTGCTTGTTTGCCCCGGAGGAAATCCCCGCGCGTATTTGAGCTTCTACGACATTATTGTCTCTATTTTTCATGGCCATTTTTAGGTTTTGAGAGAGGATTTGGTTGTTGCTGCCATCACCCGTTTTGCGAACCTACCTATGGCGTCATCACTATCATCTGTGTAATATACACAGCTGACAGTATGATCAACAACTGTTATATCACTCTACATCAATCGCCTTACAATCCATGTTTGAAATAAAGTTTATCAGAGAAATTGATCACATAGAATCAGGTTATGTTTTATAGTGTGATACAAGTGCTGGGCCATGCCTTGGCTGCTCGAGGCGTCCGCATCTCATGACTTACCTACCTAACAGGCAGCATAACACTTGCAATCAGACTACAGTGCAAGTAATTTCTATTGTGTGTACCATTTTTATTTTTAATGTGAAGTACCCAGCTGAGGAATAACTGTACTTACTGAGAATGAAAGAAACAATTCATATAAAACTACATTACAACTAACAATTAGAAACTTTTTAAATAACATTATTTAAATATGTAAATATATTGATCTGAGGGCTAATTCAATCATAAAAGTTGATTGTTTCATGTGTCCATAAATTATAAAATAGAATAACAATCAAGAGCACTGGTTATATGTAAAAACCATTTAATTGTGGATGGTCAAAGCATGTGGCATAATAAATAATGTGAGGATCGGACAATAACAAGTGTTTCTGTTTATTATGTTTCAGAACAAGAGTTAGGTGTTAAACTGCTGCAGAAAGGTTTTAAACTACTGCTAGCTGTTATTGGCCATGGATTTATTGACTAGCAAGGGATCAAAACACACACCAGTCTTCCCATGTCATGTTGTAAACCATGCCAACTGCAAGCCATTTTGTTTAAGATTTATAACAAGTATCTAAATATTATTCTTTTGTTCTTGCATTCTATCAAACCATTCAATAAATAAAATAAATGTGGGAATCGAACCCACAACCAATCTTAATCAACCATGCCAACTGGCCCGTCAATAAAACTCTTTATACATTTTTGATCTTAAAAATGGTTTTAGCTAATGTTGCAATTACAATGCAAATATAATGTTGATAAGTGATGTTTGATACAAACATAAACTAATTACAATATTAGAAGAAATAATACTAAAATGTTTCACAGATAATGAAAAGATGACACTTGATGTATAGTAAAACTTACCTAATATAGTGGGTGATAGTAGAGAAGCAAACCCATTGGTGAGGTCGTAGATGTACAGCTCCACAGCGGCTCCTTCCTCAGCTGCCATTGCTGCTGCTTCAACCTTGTCTCTGTGACACACCCATTAACAGTACATTATACTCCATGCTGCCTTCACTTACACACACTTGGAATGAGTGCAGTAGGAATATAGTGTTAGACATTCCAAAAATTCAAACACCTCTTTATGTAAATCTTAGCCTAAATCTTAATGAACATCTGTAAGATCATCTCAAATAATAATTAATTGAAACCTAGTATAGAAAATGGTACTTATTTGATTACCGGGAACAGGCAGAAAGCATCAGTGATTCCAGTAAGATTCAAAATTAATTAATAACCACTTTGGACGTTTATTTGAGGAAATTGAAATGTATTTTATTTAGATCAGTTGAAGAGTATAAAATAAATAGATCGCGTTCGGGTGCAGCGGTGCAGCGACACCTGCGACGTGCGGCGCGGCGATTACGCGAGCGCGGCCCGAGCCGGAGACACCGCCTACTGATGATGTTACGTTCACTATTTATAAGACACGACAAGCAACACGGCGACGTTACCTAAACTAATCGACACGCAGCGTAGAGCACACGCTCAAGACGCGCGCCCATTCGTTTTATCGCTCATGTATCGCAAGCACATCGCACTCACTCGAAACTAACGAAACTAACCAAAAGAAAGAAGGTTCTTTAGAAGCAGTGTCATGAAAATAAATGGATCAAAAATATATACCTTTTGATTAATACATTTAGGTATTCATAGCTCTCGTTACTGAGTTTTACATAAATGAATGAAGACGCAACTGTGTAAAACTGTTGTGATCTCTCTCTCGGATCTTTTCAGTCACAAACTACCTTAGGATATGTTTTTCAGTTGTTTAATATTAATTTCAATTCAATTCAATTCTTATTTATGGCTTTTGCGGAAATGCCACCACAACTTCGCCAATAATATTAATTTTTCATGTTTCATTTCTAAAAGTTTGCTGTTTGACGGGCTTTTTGACAATTGTTGTCAATTGTGATTTGACACGAAATCACAGACAAAACCAATATCCGCTAGTAGCTACAACCACTATTTTAGGCGAATTTTATATTTAGGAAAATTATGTCATGTTTTTTGTTTTGGCTGAGGCATATTCTATATTTTATTTATTTGGTTATTATCCACTAGCTGTCTCGCGCAGTTTCACCTGCGTTCCCGTCATAAAAAGTAGCTTATGTCACCCGGGGATAGTGTAGTTACCCAACAGTGAAAGAATTTTTCAAATCGGTTCAGTAGATTCGAAGCCTATTCAATGCAAACAAACAAACAAATACGTAGTAATAATAGTTCATTGAAAACAAACAAACAAACAATCAAATCTCTCCTCTTTATAATATTAGTTAGATGAGGAGTTTTCTTATGATAGGTACCTCTACTCTTCTCTTCTCTCAAAATACCTATCAAACTGTTGATAATTCGAACCAATTTGAACGTTAAGTTCACGATTTGACAAGTATTTTGAGCATAGAGGTATCTTAAGGTGGCCCTCTGTGGCCGGCGCAACTTCAACGCAAGCATAGTCTAAAAGCTTGTCGTTTCATCCAACGTTATGTTTGACTGCGAAAAAAGAGAGACAGCATCAGAGCCGTCGGTTATCAGTCGGTAAATTCCGCTGATCACTCGCGGCCGCTTCGCTAGGTCGTCATTCATGATTTCGCATTCGTAAAACTTGTTCCAGGCGTATACTTCTTGTGAAAAAATCTTACAAGTTTGTAAAAAAAAAAAGTTAGTTATTTAGAATCTCCAATACATTTGCAAGCCTGGTATCTAAATGTTTTCTTTACTTTTACAATTTATAGGTACATTAGATATGGCCAAAGTTCAGGCAAAAACGCTGTTTTTCGGAGGCTTTGACTGAATTTGTTTCACACTTTTTTTAAATTACGCCTAGATACATGGCTAGATATAGTGCACAAGATACTAATTTGTTCAAAACATCTAACGAAAAATGTTTAACAACACCATAATAAGTACAGAGGTTTTGTATGAAAAGTATGACGAATTGAGTCCTCTTAAGAAAACACCCCATTATTGGTCCTGCTAAGCCATATGACCTCACTCGCTAGTGGTGCCAACTGGTGGCCACAGAAACAAACTTATATTAAAGACTGTACATGTGTGAATTGAAGTAAAGTGAAGTGAAGTGATTATTTAATTGTAATATTATGTCGTAACAATAACGTAATAAACACATTGGGTCCGTGAGGAGTTTGTTGCGTCGCTTCTTCTCCTCATACGGGACTTTTACGAAGCGATGGTATAACGTTGTTTTATTGCCTGCACTGCGCCCACCGAATCCCGATATTACTGAACCCTAATCGTGGTGTTTGTATCGCTTGGCTGTCGCTGACTCCGACATATATAACAAATACACATATATACAAAACTATAAACAAACATATAAACAGCTATAGTAGCATATTATTGATCAATTAATAAAGCCAAGAAAACATTTCTTCTAATTAAACTAGGTTTTAATTAAAATAAACTGTGTATATTTCTGTATCTTTTTAAAAACTAAAACAACTACTAAATATTTACAATACTTAAATAATAATTAAAGAAAATCCTATTTACAAAATATATCTAATCTAAATATTTACAAGTAAAAAAGTTGTGCCAGATCGCTGCCCTGTGTAAACGTGCCAAGAAGGCTGGCGGCATTGCCACGTTGAATGGCAATGCTGATCCGTTGTCCTAGATAGACACCAGCCTTCTTGTCACGTGAGGTCTCAATAAGGCGCCGTGAGACCTCTTTAAACAAAAGATGGGCATCCGGGCCCCACGGCCCCAGCGTTTCTACACCGAACGCCACAAAAATGCATCCATTGCCTATAGATGCATATTTGCGGCGCTTCAGGCATTCTTGCTGGGCGGCAGCGGCACCGGCCATGACTGAAGTGTCTGGAAGGTGAGACGGTGCCAAGGTATCGACGCATGTAGCATCCCAAACCAATGGTCGTCCCAACTTCCAGGGCACCAAAGTCATTCCATCCGGTCTCTTGCCATCGTCCCGCACCAAGCCACTTGGTTCTAAAATGGCTGGTACGCCAGCGGTGACAAGAGATCGGCGGATAAGATCATTAATGGCCGCATGCCGTGACATCCGCCCAGCACTCCTACAACACGAGAGGCCATGATGGCCAAGATGTCCAACACTGTCTCCACAAAGGCAGCGATGTGGCACAATACATTTTGCTCCTAATCGAAGGCAACAGCTAATTTTGAATGAAGCATTGTCTAGCAACGTGCCGATGTTGGGGGAAGGTAATGCATGAAGCTTATATTCAATTTAAAATTCTAAATGTAAAATTCACTTTTTATTTTCTAATGGGGCCCCAATTTCTTGTGTGCCCAAGGGCCACGGCACGGCTGAGGCCCCAGTTAGTCATGGGCCCTGGGCACGGCCCCCGCCCGTGTGCCTTTATAGTAAAGACGGTACTGCATAATGTATATTATTTCTTTGAATATATTAGTACTTTAATTAGTTATCTGAATGAGTCGAATGATTTATGAAGTCGATTAATTCAGAATATCATAGTCGCACTAATAATAACGTCAGTCATGTCAAGCAAGACTATTGTCATGTCATCGTCTGTGTTCCATTATTTTCTACGGAATATTTTGTGAGATATGAGAAAGAGATAGCTTTATAAAGTTCTGACTGTTGTGACAGAGAAAAGTTATGAAAGAAGTTAGAAATAATATACACTTGTACTCTGCTTTAATATTGTCAGATTGTTATGTCAGTGTATTGTTGGTGTTTTGGAATATTTGGAATTATTTTAGGATAGTGAAATGTCGGGATCAAAGAAAATGGTAAAACTGCTTGCTTTACTTAGTCCAACCATGCGTCTTACATATAAAATTGTGATAGATCTTATATCAATTCCGTGTGCGAAATCATTCGACCATCAAGTTCCAGCCGTTCACCTGAGAATTCTTTGAACTTTTTCCCGTTTTCACTCTTTATCCAGGCCTCAAAATGCTGTTGTTATTATGATCGGTATTACCACTTAAAATTTTAGTAATAAGACAGTCGCCATCGATAGCGATGACTGGGCAGTTTTGAATAGTCTGGTCACCTATCGATGGCACAAAGTTGACCCCCGGAGCTGATTGTGGCCCTTGTGCAGACGCTGCGCGTACAGTCGTCGGAGGGCACGGCGCGCGTAGAGGTGGCGGACTCGGAGGTGACGGCGCAGCTGTTCGAGCGCGTGTACGAGAGCTTGCACCTCAGCACGTTCGGCTTCGCACTCTATAAGGACCGCCAGCGCAAGGAGGAGATCACCTCCAGCAAATCGCGACAGATCCGTGAATACGGTTTGCACCATGGGGACATGCTGTATCTGAGCCCTGTCAATGGAGCTGTGCTCTTTGAGCAACCATCCACCAGTGCTGAGGTGAGTGCCATCGATATAACTGTTAATGCAGGTCATAAGGAATTTAGCTTTGAATTGGTTTTGAAAGATTATGCAACATTTTTAAATTTGCAGGAAGGTCTTACCAAGTCACTGTCTTTATGTGAATTTGTAAATTCTGTTACTGACTCAATATTGGCTGTTATGCACTTGGGTTATAATGTTAACATAGCTGTTGTATTTGCAGGCCAACAACAAACCATCAGGAGAGCCAGCTGTGTCAGGTCCCTCAGCAGCAGCTCCTAGCAGCACAGTCCGTGCGGCCATGCCTCAGGAAGATGATGTGGATCTACAGCTATATAATCTCTCTGGAAACATTCATAGAGAGAGAGATGATAAATTGTAATTATTTCTATTTTATCTTAGAATTTGTATAATGATAAGGTGATTTAATTCTAAAATTATGGGGTTGTGGGACCAAAGACTAGAACTCTGTAAGAGCTTCTGCCAAGTAGTACTATCTGGTTTCCTGTCGAATCTTATGTTTTTCTGTAATTAAAAGTATCCTATTTTATTCCTAAATTGCCTCATATACATAGTGCCTCAGTAACAAACATCTTCACAATCATACACACAAACTTTCTCATTTATCTATAAAATTGAAGCCAGTTTTTTTCCAATAATGTACTTTTTTTTTTATTAGTTGTTTTTTATACACAGATTACTATTGCATGTCATGGTTTGTTGTTCAGGTGTCGACATAACTCCAAAGGATGCTGTGCACACTGTACCCCGCTAGATCCCTGGGACGAGGGTTACTTGAAGGAGCACAACATAAAACACTTATCATTCCACTCATATCTACGCAAGATCACATCTGGAAACTTTATCTCACTGGATGAACTCTCATGCAAAATTAAACCAGGTGATTTATTGTTATTTCTATCTATTTATGAAGTAGTCAGTCTGCCATAATCGTCTGTTATCTTTTTAAAATTCTTTATTTGTTCATGAAAATGTACAGATGATATTATAATGCAGTGTACAATAATTACGAGTTAAGAGTAAAACATAAGATTAAGTAATTCTAAAGTGCCGGTAAGTGTAGTGTTGAAAAGTACGTACTTACCCAAAACACCATTCACAAAACATCCAACAATACGTACAATATATTAATTATAATACATTAAAGGAGGATCACTACTCAACAACAACATAATAGATTCATAAGTGCCTATTTGAAATAAATTCTTTGAATTTAAATTGCAATTTGATTGATACATTTCGATTTGTAAACTAGGACTAAGTAAATAGGTACACTTTTTATTTTTATAATATGAAATTGAAGTGGGTAGTTGCTGGACATAATATACAGTTTAAACTTTAAAAAAGGATGGGGTTGTGATGTTTCACACTTTAGGATAACAAAGCAATGGTACAAAAAGAAACTTCTATTATAGATATAATAGAAGGAAATATGCTTAGTTTGGGATCAATTAGCCATGTGTGAGGAATGTCTCAGGATATTTATTTATTTATTAAATAAAATACAAATCACAATAAGACGACAATATGAGGGTGTATACAAAATTGTTTAAATATATTTTGAAATAGTAGAGAAACCAAGCATTCAAGAACAGTATGCTAAACCAAGCATGGCAATAGACAGCAAGGGCTATAATCGTTTGTTATCACCATCAATAATGTTGTTCTTGAATATCTGACAGAGAGTGAAAATGGGCAAAATAAAGTACATGTCTATTTAATTTGATGAATGACAATGTGGTGTGTTGTGTATGGTATGCCTGCTTGCTGCCTCCTTTGAACTGATATGAAATCAGTTCAAAGGAGGCACACACATGCCATATAATGTTATAATTGAAGTGCACTGAATGTATGTGTATAACGTGTGTGTGTGTGTGTGTGTTGCAGGTTGTACGGAGCACCCGCCGTGGCCGCGCGGCATCTGCTCGAAGTGCCAGCCGGGCGCGGTGACGCTGAACCGGCAGGCGTACCGGCACGTGGACAACCTGGTGGTGGAGCACCCGGCGCTGGTGGAGCGGTTCCTGGCGTACTGGCGCGCCACGGGCCACCAGCGCGTCGGGTTCCTGTACGGGCGCTACGAGCGGCACCCCGACGTGCCGCTGGGCGTGCGCGCGCGCGTCGCCGCCATCTACGAGCCGCCGCAGACCTCCACCCGCGACTCGGTCGCGCTGCACCCCGACCCGCACGAGCCGCTGCTGGAGGACCTGGCGCGCCGCCTGGGCCTGCGCCGCGTCGGCTGGCTCTTCACCGACCTGCTGCCGCTCGACGTCGCCACCGGCACTGTGCAGCACATACGGTATACATACACACTACTACCTCTTCTTGCTGCATGCGATCATTACTTCCATCAATTCATAACCTATCCTCAGTTTGATTAGTTTACTAAATTTGAGTTTATCTTCCTTTGTAGAAAATAACTAATTTACTTGGCTTAAATTATTCAAACCAAACCGTTTGACCATTTTTAAATAAAGGTTTAGGTTCCCACGACATTCCAGTTGTTTTTAGTGACTGCACAAACGTCTCACATATTTCTAAATATTCGTTTCTAGATGTCTGTTCCTTAATAACTATCTGAATTGAATAGTTCCCCAACAGCATGGATTTTGTGGCAAAATATGTACTGTTACAAATTATATACCTTGCTTTGATTTTGATTTCACTAAAAAAAATTACAATGTCATCCAGTGGACAATTTATGTCGAAATCAGTCCTAATTACTTATATTATAAACGTGAAAGTTTGTATGTAGGTATGAATATTTTTCTAATATTATTTTTTGATTACACTATACATTCATCCCTCAAGAGGAAATTCACTAATTTATTAGGAACTTATATAGATAAAATATAGAAATAAGGGTAGATCTTGTATTGCGTAAGTTTAGATTCATCGGCGTTCACGGAAGGTATTAGAAGGTAGATACTAGAATGGTTTTCGTCTAATATTTAAATCATCAGCTCTCAAAATAAACATTGTTTGCTGCTATAAATAAAGGTACTTTAAGGTTACTTCAGACCCTGGGAGACACCCAGGGATCATATTTGGGACCCTTTTTAGGGTTCCGTACCCAAATGTCAAAAAACGGAACCCTTATGGATTCGTCATGTCTGTCTGTCTGTCCGTCTGTCCGTCCGTATGTCACAGCCACTTTTTTCCGAATCTATAAGAACTATACTTTTGAAACTTGGTAAGTAGAAGTATTCTGTGAACCGCATTAAGATTGTCAAACAAAAATAGAAAAAAAAACAATAAATTTTAGGGGTTCCTCATACTTAGAACTGAAACTCAAAAAAATTTAATGTGGGGTATCTATGGATATATATCTATGGATAGGTCTTCAAAAATGATATTGAGGTTCCTAATATCATTTTTTTTTTCTAAACTGAATAGTTTGCGCGAGAGACAATTCCAAAGTGGTAAAATGTTCCCCCCTCTGTAACTTTTAAAATAAGAGAATGATAAAACTAAAAAAAATATATGATGTACATACATTACCATGCAAACTTACACCGAAAATTGGTTTGAACGAGATCTAGTAAGTAGTTTTTTTTTAGTACGTCATAAATCGTAAACCGCATTTTTTATTTGTCATAGCAGAGTTAGTTAAAATTACACGGAACCCTCGGTGTGCGAGTTCGACTCGCACTTGGCCGGTTTTTTTATTTTTAGTCTTCTTTAATAAAATAATAATAAAATTGTTAGTATAATAAAAATAATTAAAATAATTAAATCTATGTTAGTAAATACTACTGAACTGTTTTTGTGCGATCGTGTGGCACATATCTTTAATGACTCAACTTCATCATTAAAATCTCGTAATTTCTTTATTTTCAGACCATTTTTAAAACAGTCCATAATTCTATTGACAAACTGAATAAATACTGTTGAGTATAGTATTGTAAGTAATGTAATGTTCTGTTCTGTTGTGTTGCACATGATGCACATGCAGCGGCGTGGAGACGCACTTCCTGTCGGCGCAGGAGTGCATCACGGCGGGCCACTTCCAGAACCTGCACCCCAACGCGTGCCGCCACGCCTCCACCGGCTACTTCGGCTCCAAGTTCGTCACCGTCTGCGTCACAGGTACACGCGGTTATTATCATATTTTTGCATTTGTGATACTATAAGAAACTGGTAAGAGAAGGGAAAAGAAGACAGGGAAGGCAGATAAAAAGATGGGATGTTGAAATCACTGAAGTAGCAGGCAAAACCTGGACGAGGAAGCCACAAGATAAGAGTGGTATGAAAAAAGTTGGAGGAGGCCTTTGCCAAAGGGCACACAGATTAGTAATCAAACTTAAAGGATGGAAACTTAAATAGAATTATATATAATTGTAATAAATAATCTGATATAGGCTATAAATAAAAAATAAAAATAAAAATTAGAAACTGGTATACACATACAATATGCTGCTGAATATGGCAACTTGAACCAGAGAGGTAGTATATCCTCCAGCATAAATGGCGTTAGTGGTCGCAAGTGGGAACAAAAGCTTCGAGGGGACAAAAGAGCTCGCCGTACTTGGGGTTGAAGTCGTCGTCGCCAAAATAAGCGAGTTAGGTTTGAAGATAGTGCCTCATAAGACCGAGGCGCTATGGTTTCACAAACTGCCAAGTAGCAGGGTGAGTCGGATGTTGGGGTGGGGCGGTATATGAAGTTGAACGCCAGTTGAAGAACGTCCCCGAGTTGAGAATCTAGCGAATTCCATGCACAGACTGCTGCCCGTTCTCGGAGGACCCAGGGAGGAAGTTCGCTGCTTCTATGCGGGGGTCGTACGATCGTGCCATCGAAGCTGTAGAACGATAATCCACAGTGTCCAGCGTAATGTAGATAGACCTACGGATCGTTCCGTATCCTTTGAGGTGGTCATGGATGTGAGCGTCAATGACTGGATCCGCATCGTCTGCCAAACCGGCAGAGGCGAACCAGATGAGGTGATCAAACGGCAGGAGCGACTTGTCGCATTCGTGACTTGATGCGCCAGGCTCGGGCGGAATCTCCCTGCCAGCAGTCGTGTCGGCGGTGATAAGTGGGGATTCGACGTGGAGGGCCGTAGCCTCGAGACCGTAATGGTCCAGAAGGCGGCTGCTGAGCGAGGGAGGGCCAATCCCAGAGCCCGGAGACGACGTCGCCGAAGCGCGGCGAAGGCGCTGGCGAATAATCGGAGTCGTGGGTAATCGTGACGGGCCACCCTGGGTTATGAGGATTTCTCTACGTAAATAAAAATTAATACCGGAAATACGGACACAGCGTTTTGCATCCTCATTTATAAGGCGGACAGCAATGGAGTGGAACTTGCTTCCGATGTCTGTGTTTCCTGACTCGCACAATCTAGGGACTTTCGAGGTCATAGTGAATAGGTTCCTTCTGGGTAAGCGTGTATTCAGGTGCAAGTTGGATGACATCTCCATTTAAAAGAGAAGATCTTCCGCCAGGCTGGGCTATCGTGGCTGGGGTCCGTGGTCCAACTGTACATGTCGGACAGTTGTATATATTATGCAGATTCTCGAGAAAACTTGTTAAGCGCTATGCAGGATAATGTAGCGCTACGCCATCTATCTTTCCGTGTGTGAACTATCTCAGTGTTACTGATAGATGTCGCTACACCTGTTTCATCTTAGACTTCGTCTTCGTTCTTTATGGGCGGGTCCCTGGACAAACAAGACCATTTTAATTTTGACGGGCCAGTTGGCGCAGTTGGTTAAGGTTCACCTTACGCGCCGCAGGTCGTGGGGTCGATTCCCACACAGAACATACATTTGTGTGCATGAACATGTCTGTATGTCCTGAGTCTGGGTGTAATTATGTATATTAAGTATGTATTTACAAACAAAAAGTAGTATATGTATTATATCAGTTATCTGGTTTCCATAGTACAAGCTTCGCTTAGTTTGGGATCAGATGACCGTGTGTGAGGAATGTCCCAGGATATTTATTTATTTAATTAAAAAAAATATATGGTTTGGTGTATGTTTCTGTGCAGGTGACAGCGAAAAGCAGGTGCACTTGGAGGGGTACCAGGTGTCGGGGCAGTGCGCGGCGCTGGTGCGCGACGGCGTGCTGCTGCCCACGCGCGACGCGCCCGACCTCGGCTACATCCGCGACTCCACCGACCAACAGTACGTGCCCGACGTCTACTACAAGGTACCCTACACTACACGTGTGTACAGTACAGTACAGTACAGTACAGGTGACAGGTACCAGGTGTCGGGGCAGTGCGCGGCGCTGGTGCGGGACGGCGTGCTGCTGCCCACGCGCGACGCGCCCGACCTCGGCTACATCCGCGACTCCACCGACCAACAGTACGTGCCCGACGTCTACTACAAGGTACCCTACACTACACTACACGTGTGTACAGTACAGTACAGTACAGGTGACAGGTACCAGGTGTCGGGGCAGTGCGCGGCGCTGGTGCGGGACGGCGTGCTGCTGCCCACGCGCGACGCGCCCGACCTCGGCTACATCCGCGACTCCACCGACCAACAGTACGTGCCCGACGTCTACTACAAGGTACCCTACACTACACTACACGTGTGTACAGTACAGTACAGTACAGGTGACAGGTACCAGGTGTCGGGGCAGTGCGCGGCGCTGGTGCGGGACGGCGTGCTGCTGCCCACGCGCGACGCGCCCGACCTCGGCTACATCCGCGACTCCACCGACCAACAGTACGTGCCCGACGTCTACTACAAGGTACCCTACACTACACTACACGTGTGTACAGTACAGTACAGTACAGGTGACAGGTACCAGGTGTCGGGGCAGTGCGCGGCGCTGGTGCGCGACGGCGTGCTGCTGCCCACGCGCGACGCGCCCGACCTCGGCTACATCCGCGACTCCACCGACCAACAGTACGTGCCCGACGTCTACTACAAGGTACCCTACACTACACTACACGTGTCTACAGTACAGTACAGTACAGTACAGTACAGGTGACAGGTACCAGGTGTCGGAGCAGTGCGCGGCGCTGCATCGACCTTGTTTATACTTCATGTCTCAATACAAAATATCCGCCAAGGGTACACACATCAACAGAATCTAGGGATACCTTGATCCAAAATTATGTAAGGCTTTATAGTTTTAAATTTTATTAGTTTCTATAAAATGTTTATATACAGATTGAAATCTCTTTTATTCTCTTTTCAAAATTTGAAAATGTTTATTTAAAAAAAAAGACAAAATACGGCGGCAAAA
>OX596252.1:17741511-17771592 GCA_951394255.1 Polyploca ridens
GTTCACATTTCCGGTTCACTCATACTATTTGCGAGTAACTAATATAATATTTTACAACAAAATATTTTAATTTCCATTTTATATCATTGCAAAAATACAATATATATCGCTATACACAACTAAGAAATAATTTCAGCACATTAATACTATAGCTTGAAAGATATCCTTAAAATACTTGCTGCATGAAACGGAATATTTACCAATAGTGATTGACAATGCTTGATCGACAGGGAAATTCAAAAAAGTATCGATATAATGTTATATCGATTATTTTTGAATAGGTTTATCAATATCGAAATATTTTTAATTACCAAAAAATTTCGTTCTATCGGTACGATATCAAAGAGAGAGAGAATATTCTTACATTACTAGGTAAATATCAATTAACAAACATAATTTCTCATAAATCCTGTAATAATTATCTGAAATTAAGAATAAAGATAATAGTACAGTATGATACATGTGTGCAAAGTTGGTAATTACACACGAGGCGGTATTAAGCAGTAAGACAGTGATAAGGAAATATAATTTGGAAAATAAAAGCACTAAAATGAAAATCGATTAGACTTTCTTTATTAACTTTCTCGATACAACAAAAAAATCGATTGGATATCGTTAAGGCGCATGACTATAATTGTCAAAAGTGAATTGTAACTTTAGTTCTCTTAGTAGTTTGTGATTGTCACCGATATCTTCTAATCCTGAAACATGGAACAATTAACCCATAGAAGCGCAATGACGTACATTTTGTTTGAAATCTATTCCGCCAATTCCCCACCACCGGCAGTGCGCTGTGATTGGCTCATTCAAGGACACACTAAGATTTAGAGATGAGGGTGAAAATTGTATCGATATCGATACTTGTTGCACTAATATAAATGTAGGAGTATTCTAATATCAGTCGTTTGTCATGGTTATTTACAAATATTTCTACGTTATCATAAAAAGTGATAAAATTTGGAATGCGCGGATTTTTGGGAGTGTAAACAATAGGTATAAACTGCACAAAACAAGTTAATTTTAAATAGAACTTTATAGAACATACTGGAAGGTTCTGGAAAACTGTAGAAAGTTCTAGAAAAGTAATTGATATCGATAGAACTTTCAGGAACCTTCTCGAAATCTGTTCTAGAACATTGTGGAAGGTTCAAGAATAATCCCGAACATTTCAGAAAGACATAGTATACCTATCGAAAGATCTCGAACCTAGTTCAGGAAGGTTCTAGATTAAGTCCGTTTGTTTTTCATGAATATTTCCGAACATACTGGATCATTATAGGTAAGGCGCCTTGGCGCTACGATTCACCGGTTGAGAGCTTGCTCGCCGCATTGTCCGCGTAAAGTTGTAAAGATTCTCTGAATTGTCACCTTCTGTCAGTTCAAAAAAAAAGAGCTACGATTCATTCCTTCACGAGAACTTACATAGTGAACATCTCTTAGAATATTGTGAGTAAATAGTGAATAAAGTAAACCTCCTGCTTGCTTTGAAGAGTATAAGCGTGTTTTACTGTTAAGCCTTCGGTAACAACAGTCCTATGAAATTAAAGAACTCCAGAAAGAGCTACCGTCTGGAACAACTGGCATCTGTCTAAATATTTTTCATGTTCGTACAATAAAATTTTAAGTAAATTACTAGATATATATATATTATTTAATATTACATTATATTAATTTAGTTATACTTACTTAGGTAAAAAAATTGTTTACTACCTATATGGTTTCAGGGCCTATTTAAGAAGATAATAATAGTAGTAATGAAACAAAGTATATAAAGTCACAATACAAATGTATAATTTATTTTTAACTTCAACGTTATTGACTGTATAACCAATTTTTTGAAATTAGGTACCTATGTCAGTGTCACCAGTATGACATAAAAGAGTATGAAGATACCTAGTACGTGATAATAATAAAGTTAGGAACTTACAGTACCACAGACATATTTATTTTATATTATAATTACCTAAATAATAAATACATCCGCGTTAAAAATATTGCAAATCATTTTATCTTCGCTGTTATGTATTCCAGTATTAATACAATATTGTAAAACTGAAACATTTTTCTCTCTGAACAAAATAAGTTTGCTAATATCGATAATGTTTTTTTTTATCCAAGCCCAACACTAGCGGGGAGGCGCGATCATCGAAAGAAAAGGATGAAAATAGAAATATAACGGGTGAAAGTGAGATGGAGATAAATTACGTCAACGCGTGCGTCCAGTATATCTTGAGCTGTACGGGCCTAGTAGTAGTTAGCCCAGTACATTTGTATTGTAGTTGATGTTGGAGTGCGTAGAGAAACCACTTGTGAAGTATCAAAGGTATATTGATTATATTCACAGTAAAAGTTTGGTGATTCGTTCCTCTTGATGTTGTTGATATAAAACGTTATAATGCACTCTCGTAAAATGTTTAGAATCCGTGTATTTATGCTATTATTAGCGGGCGACAAAAGTAGGTTGCTGCGTACACAGAAAAATGTATGGTGTTGAAACCGTACATGAGCTGTGATGAAAAATAAGTAAATTCATGTAATAAATTGTTACTAACCGATGAAAAGTGATTCCGTTTGTTTTATAACTAGAATTTCGACTGTTATTCCCACACCACTTAATTGAACAGCAAGACATTGTGAAATATTGACAAAAAGTATATGTTTGATACGTACGCGCGGATCGAGGTTTTGGTCGATACTGTACAAGGGCGCTCATGAGCAGATACAAATCAGTGACAAATCACTGACTAGTTGCGGAATCGGATTGCACGGTATTACTACTCTAGGGATTGTTCCTCGATGTCCTGAAAGCAGTATACCTATTGGAAAAGAAAGAAAACTAGACTTTGAATGTTTGAAACTATAGGTTATAGGTAGTGATGGCAATAACGGCTGTTTTTTAATAATGAATTATCCTGTTGTGGTATTGTATGTACAATAACTGTTACTGTAAACTGTTGCGCGTTATTCTGTTATAGAGCTGTTTTGCCAATCTTTACATTATAGGGTGTAATGAAGTCACACAAGCAAAGAGTACGCCCTAAAACGTAACTAACTGTAACTATTCACATATTTTCTTATTAACAGTTTATATACACAAATTATCTACATACATTGAAATATAAACTAAGGAAGCGTAATTGTGAACAAAATCAACGCGAAATTCGGCTCCACACTTCACTACATTGACAAAATATCTCTAGTATTCGAACGAAAGAACACACATGCAAATAAGCCAATTAGCTGCGCTTGCCGCGCTTGCTTAACGCGTTGTATTCCGGCAAGCGCGATGATTGGTTCTCGGTGAGACAGATAATGCTAATTGGTTCGTACGCCTGCTGCAGTGCGAGATGCGTGGACGATGTTATGCATTGATTGTAAGAGGATAAAGTATCGTAGATTAGCACTATGCATATAAGTTGTATTAATTAGTAGTAATTTAACTATACCACTCTATTATATTCATTTAAAAGTTTGTGATGTGCTTTTGGATTAAAATATTTCTTTATGTGTTATAATTGTAAGGATCTAAAATTAAGAAGTATTTTAATCAGTTTATGGTTTTTACGTACTAATTATAGAGTGATGGGTCGCGTTAAGGTCAGATCAGAGGGCGAACCACAAGCTCTTAAAATAATATTATTATAGCCTTATTTGACTTTTGTTTTTCTTTGACATCCGACGTCAAAACGGGACAAAGAGACGAATAAGATTATTTTATTGAAAAAAAAAACTAAAATGGCGGCTGGCACGCTATGCCACAAAGGTTCTATCCTCTTTATAATTATAGGTACTAGTGCATCACAGTTTAAGTGAAATATCAAAACGTGTTAAATAAATACGCATGTTGCGTTCATGTTGCATAACACTTTCCAGAGTCACAAGTATAGGATTTCCAAATGTTTATTTACTCACATATGAAAAAGTGATTCCAGCATTCTTCATATCTGTATGGCTTCTACACCACTTAACAACACATGACGGCATATTTGCACAATGTAAAACAACGCAAAAACACAATAATAATCACAGTTCGAAGTCCCTCGCGTCACGAACGCATCGACTCAATGATACCGGCGAACTGTCAGCGCGGTGCGTCTCTCTTTTTCGGCAACGCCCACCCGCGGTTCAGTTTGCGTGGAATGATTTTTGAGGCCGAGTTACATTTCTTTAGTTTATATTTCAATGTCTACATATAATGAAATCGTATAATTTCAATTATCGGCAACGGTAACAGATAATTGCTTACGCAATGGCAACTTATCTGTTACTGACAACAATTCCAACGTGAAAAAACAAAACAGCAATAACATCATTAGGATTGTCAAATTCAATTTTAGCCAATGTGAACTTTAGTTCGTTACATGAAAGGTTATCTATTAATTACGAAAGAAAGTTGGGAGTATCACGTGATTACAAGTCGCGGGCGCGTAGCGCTATCTCACTCACACACTAACGGTGTGCCTATTGCCTGCCTACTCTAACAGCAACAACAGTTTTATAACGACAACAGGATAACTGAGCGATCAATAATGAGTTGTTCATTGCGGTAGAATAATGCATTATAGTAACGGTTATTGTAATAACGACCATTACTAGTTATAGGTACCAAATGTATTTGCTTTATTATACTTTGTAATGCTCGTCCATACGCTTGCAAACTCATGCAAACTCCAAACTCCCACAAACGCTTGGACAAATCAAGGGAAACAAACGCAGCCATCCACACGTTTGCAAACGCTTAGAGGTGGGTAGCTATTCTAATAACTAGCCAAAAAACGGGCTATTTACAAACTAGCCACGGGCTATGTTATCTGTCAACACGATAATTGGCTATTGGCTACTGGATGGCTACTGGCTACTGGCTAGCTAGAAAGAATGAGGAGTTTTCTTACCTGTCTAACTGTTGATAATTCGGACCAATTTGAACCTTAAGTGCACGATTTGACAGTATTTTGAACATAGAGGTATCATAAGAAATCCTCCTCATTACGAGAAGTTTACGTCACACACAGCGGGTAGCCGCCTAGCCGCCACAGGTCACTAGCCACCACTAGCGGGTAGCTGGACGGCTAGCCAACACCATTCTAGCCGCCGATAGCCGGTAGCTGGCTGGCTAGCCAAAGCCAATCTAGCCGATTAGCCGGTAGCTGTGTTGGTAGCCTAGAGAAAGTCGTTTCTTTTCAAAAGAGTATACAATAAAATATAAAGTAAATTAAAAGAAAAAAATCATTACATTAATTTATTATATTATCATCTAGACTAGACTTGTTGCAGTGGCGAGGATCGAACTCGGATCGCAGTTGAACGTTATTCAACTAGCTAAGCCGCCGCCGCTCTAGCCAAATAGCCAAAATAGCTGACTGGCTTTTACCCCACATATAGCCGGCTAGCTAAGCTATTGAAATTTCGGCTAGTTACCCATCGCTACAAACGCTTGCGAGCAGCGTTGGTAGTGCGTTGACAAGCAAGCATGACGTCGAGCTCGTTTATGCAATAACGTTTCTTATTTAAATGTTTACGGAATGTAACCATAAGTATTTATTTCTTGTATTTTATTTCCATAACATGCTTATTTAAAATTTTACTGACATGATTCCATGCATTAGTATCTTGTTTCTGATCAATACTTTACGTCTAAAATGCAGGGTAATGCAGGAAATTCGAGGAATTGTAAAATTACTGGATCTACCATTATCTCTTTTTGTTTACGCAGTAGGTTTATGCATTACTACATACTTAATTTTTGATTACGTTTAATTTAATACACAATTCAGCATTAAAATCTGTGAGTGAACAATAAATCACCCCTTATTTCCCACCTATAGGGTAGCTATTTTTTTCCAACTTTATATGGGAACAACTGTACGACAATGATATTATAATAGAGATATGCTAACCCCATACTAAGCGGCGTTCAGTTATTGTTGAATTAGGTGAATGCGATAGATAATACGAAACGTATAGTACAGAAAGAGATAGCTATATGTAGTCGCTAAGCAAAATTACATCAATTGTCTGAATTTGTCTGCAACAATTAGCGTGCGTTAATGCGATATCTACCTCTTTTTATTATAATATCATTGCTGTACGAGGTGTACCCTATCAAATAAAAAAAGAATTATTAAAATCGGACTATATATAATATATACGTGTAAACACTTTAAACCTCCGTTTTTTCGTCGGTTAAAATGCAGGGTAATGCCTCCTGCATTTTTCAGCATTCGAGGAATTGTAAATTTACTGAATAGACCATTAAATCATATATTTTTAGGCATTGCATAGTTTTAACAGTACGCAGGCATACGTCTGTTCGCCGCTAGTGCGCAAGCGATACTAACTACACACAAACGTGTGGATGGTTCGCAAGCGCTTGCCGCAAACTTCCATTTGTGCATGAAAAACCGACACGGCTCGGGTCGGCGGCAAGCGCTTGCGAACCATCCACACGTTTGTGTGTAGTTAGTATCGCTTGCGCACTGGCGGCGAACAGACGTGTGCCTGCGTAATGTTAAAACTATGCAATGCCTAAAAATATATGATTTAATGGTCTATTCAGTAAATTTACAATTCCTCGAGTGCTGAAAAATGCAGGATGCATTACCCTGCATTTTAACCGACGAAAAAACGGAGGTTTAAAGTTTACACGTATATATTTTTTCTTATGTATGAACATGCATATCTTTTTATAGAGTAGTCCGATTTTAATCATTCTTTTTTTATTTGATAGGGTACACCTCGAAGTTGTTCCCATATGAATTTGGAAAAAAATAGCTACCCTATAGGTGGGAAATAAGGGGTGATTTATTGTTCACTCACAGATTTTAATGCTGAATTGTGTATTAAATTAAACGTAATCAAAAATTAAGTATGTAGTAATGCATAAACCTACTGCGTAAACAAAAAGAGATAATGGTAGATCCAGTAATTTTACAATTCCTCGAATTTCCTGCATTACCCTGCATTTTAGACGTAAAGTATTGATCAGAAACAAGATACTAATGCATGGAATCATGTCAGTAAAATTTTAAATAAGCATGTTATGGAAATAAAATACAAGAAATAAATACTTATGGTTACATTCCGTAAACATTTAAATAAGAAACGTTATTGCATAAACGAGCTCGACGTCATGCTTGCTTGTCAACGCACTACCAACGCTGCTCGCAAGCGTTTGCAAACGTGTGGATGGCTACGTTTGTCTACCTTGATTTGTACAAGCGTTTGTGGGAGTTTGGAGTTTGCATGAGTTTGCAAGCGTATGGCCGAGGCATAAGAGGCCCCTCTCGTCCTGCCGTCGGAACGTGCGTAGCACGGCATAATTAATACTGATCGGAAGCGGTAGGATCGTTCTACGCATCCGAAGTAGGTATTTTTCGGGGCGTCCTGTGAATAGGAGCGTGTGTAGCGCTTTCCGACGGTCGGATCCTCCTAAGCCGCAAGCAGTCGCGCAACACCGGAGAGACAAGTCGCATCGTTCGTTCGTAAGTATTATTCGTAAGATTATTTTAACAAGGATATTAGAAATAATTTATCTATCTATATCAATCTATAGTAATATTATAAACTATAATAATAATACCTATAATAAAGCGGAAGAGTTTTTTTGTATGTTTAAACGGAATCTAATCTCAAGAACCACCAGTCGGATTTGAAAAATTATTTCACTAATAGGAAGCTACATTAACCTTGAGTATTATAGGCTATCACGGGAACGCGGGTGAAACCACGCGAGACAGCTAGTAATAATAATATAATAAAGTGGAAGAGTTTCTTGTTTTGTTTGTTTAAACGCGCTAATCTCTGGAACTACCAGTCGGATTAGAAAAATTGTATATGATAGCCAAATTCATATGGAATAGTAATAATATAATATAATATAATAATAAAGCAGAAGAGTTTCTTTGTTTGTTTAAACGCACTAATCTCTGGAACTACCACTCGCGCGCGGCGGCAGAAAATGACTGCTAGTTGGTCTCTCGGTGTGAATTCTCACCAGCAAGCGAGCATCGCTGAGCGTGAATTATCTCTTGTCGCTCAGTGACAAACTAGTGGAACGAGTCCTCGCCGGCAGTGTGAACAGTCAGCGATCAACTATTAATATATGCATCTCTTTTGTTTACACAGAATATTATATCTATCGTACGTTTCATGAACGAGAAAATAGCCGATAGGTAGTTACTCGTTTACTCGACAGCGGTGGGACAACTGCCTAAATATTTATTTATAATCGATCTCTAACAATTCTCAAACAATTAAAAAAAACAAATTACGTTCAAATATATTTTAAAGGGGAATTAAAAAAAATAGAAAGTAGCAAAAATAGGTTGGCAGCTACAATGAAGGATCATTTTAAGTAAAATAAAAAATAGCAGCTAAATAATCAGTTGTAAGCTTTGTTTTAATTTAAACTGGCATTAATTTTTATTTTGGGTTTTGGGACCTAATTTATTGTTAGGCGAGATAAAAAATAGAAAATAGGCTTTCTCAATTCTAAATTTACTATACAATGAGCAAGGGCGGATTCAGCCTTCAACTCAGGGGGTCCCACATTTATATCCAGCTTGGATGGGTTTCAAAATACACAATACTATAGCTGTTACCCGCAGATTCATACGAAAATAGAGTACCTACATTTGTAAGAATTTTCAAAATTGGTTCATTAGTTCTAGTGATTACGTCTTACTGAAAAGAGGCGCCGCCCAGCAGTTAATTTTGTGTGACTTGGCCGTTGAACATTCTTTATACGTTAGTGGGTACAAGTACAGATTGGTGCAATGGTGTCATGGAACACCTGGTTTTGTACCCTTGTGTCCCCTTCAACGGCCAAGTCACACAACATTAACTATAATAATAAAGAAATCGCAGTAAGGAACCTTAGACTTGGCACGACTTTGTCTAGATTTCATTACTTTTTAGAGATAAACAAGCAGCTCCATCGAGACTTGGCTAGTTTTTTACAGAATGTTTTTGATGGAATTTCACTTCTTTTTGTAGAAAATGAAGCGGCCCACCAAGTTGAATATTTTTTGTAAAGGCGGTATGTCGATCTCTCTAATAGTTTGGTTGGGCTCTTGTGTTTTCTAATCAGGGTCACCAGGTACTCCAGCTTCCAGTTATTTTAAAACGGTCGGATTCGGAATCGGGAGCAGAATCGGAAACTTCCGAGATGAGTTTCCGACATGATAAAATAATAATAAAAATATGTATTTGCACATTAAAATACAATCAAAACTATAAGAACATCAATATTTATTTAACATAGTATGATAATAGTACAATTTAAGTGTTACAAATAAAACCTAAACTAAAATAAATATATTCCGGATGCGCCCATTGCTATTTTAATTTCCGAATTCGAATAGTTTGACGTTTCTCGACGGAAATATCAATCCGATTCATCTAAAAGTTTCCGATAGCTTTTAGCTGGCGGAATTCTTTCCGAATTTTATTTAATGTTCGTTTTTGACCATTATTTAATACAAACGCATTATTTAAACTTATATAAAGGTTAGTTGGTACTAAACGGAGTGTGTTTGCCTCTATTTTTAGGTAAATATTGAATTAGAAAGGTCGGCGGGGCGGGAACTTACAGAGTGATTAAAACATGACTTTTATGGACGGTGACTGACTGTGGACCATATGTGAAAGTGATTTATCGTGACGGGAAACTATAATATAACTCGACACTGGCAGAAATGAGCCCTAATTTGGGCTTGGTTGCCAAACTTAAAAATAAGAAGAAGAAGGTCGGCGGTAAAAGTAATAATAGCTACATACTCAAACTTCGTAGGAACTAAAACATATTGGTCACTCAATACCGTTACTCAAGTTGGATGCTAGATTCACTACCACTAAAAAATCTACGTAATCATAAAATATTTGTTTTATTATATTCTCCATGAATGTACTGAAAAAAAAAATACTTTGACATAGAGGGCTTTTTGGCGGGAACTTGCAAAGTGACGTTGCGTTTTCGTTTTATTTTCAAAAATTCGTGTATTTTGAGTTTTATTGCATATTATCTGTGGTGTTTTATCCTATAAAGATCAATCCTCGCGCACCAATGAAGGGAAATTAAATGAATTATGTGTATCGTGACTTCAAGTTGTCTCAAAAACTCCGTGAGAAGTTTTAGTTTATTGACCACTATTTTAGTAACACATGACGTTTATAGACTGTGACTGACAGTGCGTACTATTATGAAAGTGATTTATTTTGTGACTAGAACTTAGGTATAACTCAAATACGATTAGGCTGTATGGCTCAACCTTTGCCTGACTTTTTCGAATATTATAAACAACAATTACTTTGACCTATCAGTCAGTTTCCGAAGTTCGATAAAACTAGAAAACCATTTTTTTATGTTTATAACACAATGTAGACCTTAATCTAAAATATAAAAAATAACAAGTATCTGTCTTTATGCATTTGATATGAGTGTTTAAATGAGGCCTTTCAACAATGAAAATCCGTAATCATTTCGATTTTACTTTTATTTTAGTTTAGGTTTACCATTTCCTACCATTATTGAAAACAAACTTTGTAAACGCACTCCAACTTTCCGCGATCGGAACTACATCGGATAAAGGTTTCCGATTCCGCTCCCGATTCCGAATCCGACCGTTTTAAAATAACCCCGCTTATCCTAGTTTTTATAGTTTTCCCTTTATGTAGTCATTAAACCCTAACTCTGTATCAAATTTCAGCTCTCTGAGTTTATGGGAAGTACTAGTTCTATTTTGATGATCATGAGTGAGTGAGTGAGTGAGTGAGTGAGTGAGTTTCATAAAGGAGACGTCCAGAAAATGTATGGGGCTTGGTACTAAAATAATTAATAATTTGAACCACAATCTGAGCTATATAGGCAGAAAGGACGTAATTTTTTTGATTTTTTTGAGTAGTCAAAAAGATTTTAGAGCCCTCCGTTTTTTTTAAATCTGAAACTGAAAATCGAGGGTTGGAAAATAAAAATTTTGTTGGCAACACTACAAATATTATCTAAAGGTTGGCAGCCATGTGGTTTGACATTCAGTCAGAAAGGAAAGACGATTTTCGATCGTTGTTTCCCTAATTTTTTGGTAATTTCGTTGTGCTTTGAGTATTGTTGTGTCCTTTCTTCCATGAGACCATTGCATCTGCCCAACGGCAAACAACCTAGGTGCGTGTGAAACATAACTGACTGGACTGATTTGAATTATCGTTTATGTTTGGAAACTATGGCTGTATGTGTTAATTGTTATGTTATCCTGCAATCTGAACTGAATACTTGGAGCATGAATACCATGCAGAAGACCTAACTCTAGAGTTGGCCTCGATAATTGACGAATGGTGCGGCTGAGAGGTTAGTAATTTTTTGCATAACCTAGTCTACTTTTATTTTCTAGTAATCAATGCCGTTTGTGACAATTACCCTTGTAGAAGTAGGTAGCTATAACATTCTATAGTGTCAAATATATTTATTGATATAATTAGTTGTTTTGCAGTCAGTCAATAGTATGTGTCTCACAGAATTTATAAACAATTTATGTATCATAATCAATTATTGAAATATTCAATCATACCTATAATTATTTGAATTTCAGATTACTGAAACAATGACGACCAGCTATGTCAAGTATGTGTTCACTTGGTAGTACAAGAATTGAATAATCATATTGAGAATTCCACCGGCAGATCCAGTTCACGCAGCCTTGTATGCATATCTTGTGACATTTCATTCGCTCAGTGCTCAAGATGTCTTCACAGATTAACAGAAGGATCTAATGTGAGAAATCATTAAGAAAACCTAATATTTCCCTGACAGGTAATAAAAGATTTACACCCTTACATAAGTAAAACACTACATTAGTTATCACATATTTATCAATCACACCCTTATCATTTTCTAAAAAGGTACATTATTTACATGACCATTTCAGCAGTGTTTTAGTTAAGTAGCATTTCATAAGTAAAGCCATTAGTTGTTTATTGCTTTACCTACACATTTACATAAGAATAAGACTTTTGTAATACATTAATTTTAATTACAGGTACCTGTTGAAGCTTGGGCATGTAATGCTTATTGAATGAGAGCTTATCAAAATACACCCCAGAAGTTGTAACAGCTATTCTTAATTGTTTCCATCCCGTTATAACCAACCATCCAGATGCCGAGTCTATTGCATGATAGGGAAGCATACCGTTGGGAGCTGTGCCCATGTTATAACTTTAGTTTGGTATTTGGGACGGACACAGCATCAAGAAAATATTATTCCGCCACCTACCAGCTTTTTAGATAGTATTTTAATAAGATATGATGTAGATCTGAAAATGAAAAAAAAATGTAAATAAAAGCACAAATATTTCATGAACTTTCTTTTATTTTATATTAGTTGTATCAATATACAATATTGATGACAACATATTTTGTCAATATATGTACTATCATACTTACCTATGATTTAATAGATTGGTGAAGTAGCAAGCACCAAGGGCCATAAAGCAACAGTAACTAACAGAAGTGTACTGAGTCATGCATCACAATGAAAACTACTACACTCTTGAAACTTGATCGAGTGTTTGACAGACATATAATATAGCTCACAGAATAGAAATTCAAGCTCGAATAATGTTAGGCATTCTCTGAAGAAAATCACGATAATAAATGAATGAAATATTCTTTATTATGTACACTAACATAGAAAAAATTATATTATAACACAAATTAAGGAAGTCATACAGTATAGGCGGCCTTATCGCTTAAGCTAAGATGATATGTTTTGTTTGTATTTAATGTTCTTTGGTTGAGTTGGTAAGGTTCAATAACAGCTGTTAGGCATTCCCTGAAGAAAATCATGATGACATGTTTTATTTGTATTCAATGTTCCTTGGTTGAATTGGTAAAGTTCAGTATCTTCTACACCTTTTCAAAAGAGGTTTTTACTTGATTATCAATAATCTTTAATTCCAATAGTTTAAAGAACCTTAGGGGAACATAGTAATAAAACATACTGCGTTAATAATATTATGCTGCGTATAACATTATGTATTATTCTGTGAATGTAGTGATTTAAATTCTTTTCGTTTTATGGAATTAACATCACAGTATTAATAAAAAAATTGGAGCGAAGATTATTTAGTTGCTCTCGTACTATTGTTTATTTACTTTACAAACGTCATGTCATGGCTGTCATTATGACATTACAGATTTGACCTTATAACGAACGACACGTTTTGATATTGCAATGCATTTAAATTATTCAATTGTTTTCGATTCAATTACATGGAGCATATACAGGTAAAATTAAGATAAAAACTCAAAGACCTCAATAGAAAAGGCAATTTTAGTTACATTACAGTATATTATTGCTCGGGAAACGAATATATAAAAGATACTTTGCGTTTTATTTTTGCAGAAACGTTTTTCAGTTTTTTACAAAAACGGAGGGTTCAAAAATTTTATTTTTGTCATAATCTAGTAGCTTTATTAATAACCTTTCAAATAAGGTATATCACATTGCTGTTCAAATTTCTTCAGAATATTATACCACTATTATCCGTCTCCTTTGAAACTTTGCTTTCGCTTAACTTCGGAACTAAATGACCCACAGACTTGAAATTTTGGATTTTAAGTATGTGATTATAGCTTACTGGATGACGAAAATTTCTGCGTTCGGGTCTTATCCAGAGGTTCTCAAATAGGGGCCTGAAAATGCGGCAAAATGGTTCCAGTAAAGGATGGTACGGCAGTGTTTGCTTCGCGCTCGACTCGGTGGGGGCACTGCCGTGCCCCCCGATATGCAGATTCGCGTGATGCAGGATATTGTGACGCCACGCCATCTATCTTTCCGTGTGTGAACTATCTTAGTGTTACTGATAGATGGCTGTCAGATATCGCAACAGATTTTTTGTACCGACCGTCATCTAGCGTAAATTCTATATCGATGACCACTGGAATATTTCATAATAATGTTATCCTATTCTATTTTAGATTTCCGGGCATATCGGGCATTTTTTTTTCTTGTTTATGGTACAATCCTTTTTAAAGTAAAATTGGCAACACTGGTTAAGACTGCTTGCGGGAGGGGGCTTGTTTTTAGCTACAAGGTCGTTCTTTGTGTCAAAATTTACTTCTTGTTGTGACGAATAATTAGTTTCAAATATTTACTTATTTCAGTGACTGACTATTAGTGCTCGATAAAAAAATTGTAGTGCGTGTGCATATGTGTGAAATCTATAATAATAATTAGATTTTAGAACAATCCGTAAGCTTCGAACGTTCCAATGAGTTTGGGAAGTCAAAACACGGAGGGTTCAAATGCAGGAGGAATATTCGTTCAATTCAATCAAGATTGCACGTAAGTAACGAGACATACGCAGAGGCTGGCGCGTATCTCCGGGCGAGCTCAGGACTCGGGCACGCGTCCGCGGCCGTCAAGGTTCCCTTTGTGACGGTTGCGAAAGCGTTCACCGTCACCAATTAGCGATGAATTTACTACGAATGCGATCTGTTGGTAGTGCGATGATGCAATATGTCATTGCCAGCTGTTTCGTAACCCAGTCTCCCGTACCCACACACGACTCCCATAAACAAATATGGCGTCTCAGGGTGAAACCTGCAGGCGGAAGCATTTGATGGGTCTCTCCAACGCCCTGCGGCTGCTCCCTACCAGTGCCAGCTGGGCACAGGGTGCAGAGCCACCTGGACCGCTGACATCTTTACCTTTGTCTAATAAACAACTGCCATGTTGTTATTGTTATGGATGGATTGCAAACAATCATTTCATTGTTTGAAACAGCTGTTTACAATAATGCTTGCATTTGTCCTGCTATTGTTATATCTGTATCATGTAAAGGTTCCCATCTTTTTCTTTTGTTATTATGTATTTGTGTATGTAATCTGAATATGAATCATCATATTTGGAAAAAATACCTATTAGATTAGAATTTTATTTTGAAAAAAAAAAGGTTATTTGAATAAATAATTTATATTATATTATGTTACGGGAGACTTAAATTGGGGTTTTGTCAGTTATAACTGAATAAATTATAATATTTTATTTATGTATTTATGAGCTTGGTAGCTAAAATGTCTATTCTATACCACATAGTGTTAAAAGTCACTACACATTTCATAGTTCACTTTATTGGTCTGTGTCCAATTTGCTGAAAAGAGTTAATTGTGTTATCTTTCTCATCTTGTTTATTCAATCTTTCATTGTCACTCCTTTTTTATATGACTGAGGTATAGACCTCTTTAAAACTCCTACAATTATGAACCTGGCATTTGCCAGCCACCAATGCCACAGACCTATCCCAGCCAAAGTTTTATTTTTATACATCTAATATGTTTCACCCAAATTGGAGTACCCAGACTAGATGGAATTTGAATAATAGCTATAATGTGGTGAAATAGCTGTAACACTAAGCTGGTGTTAAAGTCTTCAAAGTTAAAGGAATCATAGAAAATCTATAAATTTTTCTGTTATTTTTAGTTTTCCATAAGTAAATTGTTTTTCTTTTTGTGTCTGTACATTGTAATACCAGTACCCCTTACACTTACTACACTTGTGGGATATACATCCAAGATTAATAAAAATATAACTCCTGTCAGTATGTCCATTATCCATGACACAAGGGCGGGCTGGTTGTTTTCTGTGCTTACCACCTTCAGGCTCATGATCACTTTCTATGCTGTCAGATTGTGGTCAAACACTGGTTGAAAAAATATAACACCAAATTGTTTTGTAAATAAAATCTAAGACAGTTGCATAACGTATTGTGTAGATCGCTGGTAGCAGGCAGCAGCAGCGGATACCACCTGTTTGCTCTGACGGCTGACGATGGCATTGAGGAGATATACGCGAGCCGGTCAGGGCTGGACACATGCCTCGTGGACCGGCTCTTCAGCAGCTCGCTGGTCGCCGTCGTCACCGTCTCCGCGCCCAGGTGACATATCTTATTTTTATTAAGGACATGTCACACATGCTTGATACATATTATGTTGATTTGAGTGAAACAAACTCAGTGATTAACTAGATGCAACAGTAAATAAAAAGTCTTTGTGTTGATAGTTTGGATTCCAAATTATAAGTATTTGTCTATTACGACTAACAAAATATAGCTTGCTGTCCGATATTACTCTAAAGATCTCACACCTCACCTACTTCATCTTGAGAAGTAAATTTTGTAGGCTGTATGCATGGGAAAATGGAAGTTTGTTATTAGAATCAAAAATGTTGATTTTGGACTCAAATAATATGTAATATACCTAGATCACCTATAGCTACTATACATAGGACATTGATTGAGTGTGTCCGGTTGATCACACAACTGACCTGACAGCAGCTCATAAGACATCAAATAAATACTCGATTTAATTAAAATATACTAATGATAATAAATAGGAAGGACAGTTGCTCAGTTGCCATCATTATAAATACGCAGTTTGTTGAACTCGGATCATTTGCGTCACTTACAAGTTGCCCAATTTTGAGATAAAGTGTTCGGACTTGACAACTTGTTACAAACAAACAGTTTAACGAGGAATCAAATATAAATAAAGCCACGACCCCTATTAAGAAGTTTGTCAATGTGAAAACATTTTAAATGTTTATGAAATATTAAATACTTTTACATTTTTATAAATATGTACGGCAGTACTTTTTGGAATATATGTTTTACATAACAATGAAACAAACTAAATTAATGTTTCGCATATAAAGATTAAAATTCTGACGTTATTGTTTGTTACCTAAGTAGAAGAGAAACTAAAAAATTTTTAGTTTTTTAGTGTATTTCGAAGTCGTTTTTTTTTTAAATTACTACCTATTTTATTTCGTCCTTTTTAATTTTTCTTAAATGCACTAGAATTTGACCAAGGTTTTGAGATGTTTTCCACACCTGTCCTGTAGCTCGTATCAATAAGCCAGTCCGTCATACATATTTGTCCATATCTTGAAAACGACTGAACCAATTTCGATGAAACTTCCACTGTTCCCTAAGTTGAAGTAAATGTAAACCAAAAAGAAATAAAGGTTACAATCAGATTAATATCTTCTGAGATATGCGTGGACAAACATACATACATATACCTATGACATTTTGTGTATTTGTTTGGAAGCCCTTATAGATTTATCATATGTGAATATATTGCAGTTCCAATTATATTACATACATACGTATCGAATAGATAATCTCCCTTTTTTGAAGTCGATTAAAAATATTACAAATCGTTGAGCAATATTCGTTAAGAGGCTGTATACAAATTTTTGCCGATTTCGCTGATTTATTTGACAGACGTGATTTACGGTAAAAATACTGTATTCCTATAAGTTTTAATGCACAAGATGAAAGATCATTTCAATTACCTACATCTACATTAATAAAAAAGAGAGAAGATTTGGATATTTTGTATTTTTGTTTGTAATGTAATGAATAAACTCAATAACTAATGGCCCAATTTAAGAATCTTTCACCACTAATACTCCAATAAGGTAAACGAAACTTCACCCGGCCGACGCCGACCACTAACAGCTAGTTATCTAATAATAATAAACGAGAATACTTTTTAAATGTTATTATTTAATTTTGATTAATCGACTTCAACCAGCGACTGTGCTTGAATTTTTGCTATAAGAGGTTTACAATATTATATCACATACGAATCGTTTTGACGTCTAAACGGTATGTAAAGAATTACAGTATATTGTTGTGGAAGTCATCACGTTACCTACTAAAATTATTTTGAGTAAAAAAATATTTAACTTCGTAAAATTTTAGAGATAAAAGAAACAAAAACCCCCACTGCGTAAAACTTAAAATTAACTGAAAACAGAAAAACAAGCTCTTTAATCTATAGAATGTTGAATATAACTAGAATGCTATAAGGTATTACAGTCGGGGATAAACCAATAACCTAAGTATGTATTTTTTTTGTAATATTTGTTTATCCCCGACTGCAATAGGTACCTTATAGCATTCAATCAAGTTATGTTAAAAATTCTATAGATTTAAGAGCTTGTTTTTTTCTTTTCATTTATTTTTTGTGTTATACAGAATGCATAATTATACCCTATGACACTTCCACAGTTAAGAGCGTTTATAACGTAATAACGCACAATGCAGCAATATTCCAGGTTTTCGGTGTGAAAATACTCAGTTATATTGATAGTTATTCATTTGTGTTGTCGTAAATCCAATAGGACATTTATTTTTCTACTTTTCTTGAAGAAATAACATTAAATTGACTATTTGTTATTTAGTTTAGAGCAGTTCCTTGAGAGACCTTTTTTGAATTTTACGGAACATGCTGTCTTTGTAGTCAAATAGGTATTGAAAGTACTTGTAACAAAAAAATACAAAAATACATGTTGAAAACTACATATTGTCTTCTATTTTTCTTGAAGATAGCATCATAACGTTTAGTACATTTTTGTTATGAAAATGACAAAATAAAACTGCGTAAAAATTAAGATTTTTATCGATGTTTAGCGCCGTTTTTAATATGGAAATCGTTTGTCAAACTTCATAATTACTATTTATTAATACGCAGCAGTTCATGCTTAAAATTAGTAAATTAAAAAAATCCGTAAAAATATTATAATTATTTTATACCGAATATTTTAAAACTGCTATATAAATCGATTGCGGAGGCCACGGCTCGGCAGACCCGGCTCCGCCGTCTCAGAGAGAGGACGTATCGCTCTGTTTTCCGCGCGCTAAGTTCGCCAACATATTATTACGATTGAGAGTATTGGTACAATCGCCCGCATTATAGCGCGCTCTTACCACTTTTGATACCACTAGGGTAAGTTAAGTTATATTGATAAATGGTAACTGTTTTGAATTATAGCTGACAAATATTATTATTTTTGTTTGTTATAGTTAATAAATGTCTTCTACCGGAAATCATCGACCCCAGAAAGGCACGATCGATCAATGCCAATCAGAAGTAATGGATAAATTTGTCATATTATAAGGGCGGCCTTATGTTTTAATTTTCCTCCGTTTATATACTCTAATAATAATACGATAAAAGAAAAGATATATTTTTGTATGTTTTGTTTGTTTGTAATTTCAATAAACTCAAAAACTACTGTACCGATCTTTCACCACTAGAATGCATTATTACCACAGATATAAAAAAAAGTCGGATATATTCTCGCTAACAAAAAAATGTGTCACTCGAGTCGGCCACCACGCTGTACGTACAAGCCGGCACGCACACATCCACACATTAGTTGAGCGCGAGTAATCGACTCTGTGTAAACGGCGACAGAGTCTAATTTCCCGCGGAATAGCCAACTAAGGTGTGCGTGAGAGGTGGCCGACTCCATAGACACAGTTTTTTGTGAGCGAGAATATGTCCTCCGTAGTCTGTGATTATTACCTATCATATCACTAAGGGCAATATTATACGTAGTGATATTTTGGCTACGGTAACCGCTTACCATCAGTCGGACGGTATGCTTGTTTACCGACTTTATGGTATAAAAAAAAAGATATTTGTGAGACCTTGGGACCACAAAACATGCATCTTTGCTCATAATTTAAAAAAGAGTCCGCCATTTTGAACTATTTAGTTACTGGTCCGATTGCTCTCAAAATTGAGATTTGAGAGGCCTTGGGATTACAAAACACGAATCTTTTTTCAAAATCCAAAAATGTGTCCGCCATTTTGAATTATTTTGTAACTGGTCTGATTACTCTCAAAATTGATATTTGAACATATAACATGAATCTTTGCTCAAAATTGAAAAAAAGTGTCCGCCATTTTGAACTATTTTGTTACAGGTCCGATTGCTATCAAAATTGATAATTGAGAGACTCTTGTACCATATATCAAGAATCTTTGCAAAAAAAATTAAAAAAGTGTCTGCCATTTTGAACTATTTAGTTACTGGTCCGATTGCTCTCAAAATTGAGATTTGAGAGGCCTTGGGATTACAAAAAACGAATCTTTTTTCAAAATCCAAAAATGTGTCCGCCATTTTGAATTATTTTGTAACTGATCTGATTGCTCTCAAAATTGATATTTGAGAGACTCTTGAACCATATAACATGAATCATAGCTCAAAATTGAAAAAAAAATGTCCGCCATTTTGAACTATTTTGTTACAGGTCCGATTGCTATCAAAATTGATAATTGAGAGACTCTTGTACCATATAACATGAATCTTTGCTCAAATTTGAAAAAAAGTGTCCGCCATTTTGAACTATTTTGTTACTGGTCCGATTTCTCTCAGAATTGATATTTGAGGGACGCTTGGACCATATAACATGAATCTTTGCTCAAAATTGAAAAAAAGTGTCCGCCATTTTGAACTATTTTGTTACTGGTCCGATTGCTCTCAAAATTGAGATTTGACAGGCCTTGGGATTACAAAACACGAATCTTTTTTCAAAATCCAAAAATGTGTCCGCCATTTTGAATTATTTTGTAACTGGTCTGATTGCTCACAAAAATGATATTTGAGACTCTTGGACCATATAACATGAATCTTTGCACAAAATTGAAAAAAGTGTCCGCCATTTTGAACTATTTATTACAGGTCCGATTGCTCACAAAATTGATATTTGAGAGACTCTTGTACCATATAACATGAATCTTTGCACAAATTTTAAGAAGAAAGAAAGAAAGAAAGAAAGAAAATAAGTTTATTTTGAGATACACACAACACCACATATTACATTACATATAACAGACACAAAGCGTAAAAAACAGAGTAGTGTTGTGTGACATCAAAATTGGTCAGCGACTCAGTATAACACTGCTATTCCGAAACCGGGTAGCAGCACTGATTTTCTGTCGCTGCCATTTGTGACATCACGCACAACCGGACAAAATACAGGAACAAGAAATTAGTACATAATATTAAGACAAACATAAAACATAAGAAATTAAGAACTTAAAAAAAAATACTATAATTAAAAAGCACACCAACAACAATATTTCCTTTTTTTTTAATCTGTGTTACAGCTATACTTTATAGTCTGTGCCAATTCAACACAGAACGCTAACATCTAATAAAAAAACAAAACAAAAAGCAAACGTGCAGCAAAAATAATAATAATAACGGACACAATCATGCTTACAAACAAGTTAGGTGAGATCAAATAATTTTATATAATTCTACAAATGGGAAACAACATCATGTTAGGTAAATCTTTTCATACTAATATGCTGAGCAAATCCGAAATTACTTGCTTCGTTCTAAGTAGTAAGCAGCACCCAATACCTACCCCTATCATTCTACCTCCATAGAGCATAACCTAGGGTAAGTGAGAAAAAAGTATAAATATTCTATGCCTTTTGAACGTTTAAAAGATGGATTTTTAATTGTTTCCTAAACGATTTAATATTTTTTAGATCACGTATTGGCGGTGGCAAATCATTCCAACATCGGGATGCTGCAAACCTTAAACTACCACGGAATGCTACAGACTTGTGACGTGGTGTGGTAAGACGCCCCACACAGCTTCTCACACCATTCCTACCGTTTCTCCAAGAGAGCTTATCAAACAGATACTTCGGTTCCTCATTTTTTATGATCCCAAAAAGAAGACAAGCAAGGTGAAGATTTCTTCGACCAGACATTTTCATGAGATTTGCCTTATTTAAAAATGGTGTCACATGGCTGCGAGAAGGAATATAAAAACAGAAACGGGCACAAGCATTTTGTACTCGTTGTAAGAGTGTTTTAGTTCTGGAGAGTATGCACGGGCCGTAAACAACATCTGCATAATTTAATTTGGATAAAATTAGAGTCTCACATAGTCTTATTCTAAGGTCAACACTTAAGTAGGGACGCACCTTGTACAATAACTTCAATCGATAAAAGCAATTACGAACCGCCTCCAAGACATGGCTTTCAAAATGCAGATGACTGTCAAATAACACTCCAAGGTTACGAGCTTCAGTGACATATTCAATAGATTCATTCATGACCATAATATTGGGGCCAAAATTACTAATGTCGGAAACTTGTTTTTTTGTTCCCAATATCATATATTTTGACTTAGTTGGATTAAGAACCAAGGAGTTATTTTTTGACCATGCGGAGATACGACTAAGATCTTCATTCAGTTTACACACCGATCTCTGAGTATCACAGGTGTCAGGTGACAGGTAAGAAAAATGTCCGCCATTTTGAACTATTTTGTTACTGGTCCGATTACTCTCAAAATTGATATTTGAGGGACGCTTGAACCATATAACATGAATCTTTGCTCAAAATTGAAAAAATGTCCGCCATTTTGAACTATTTTGTTACTGGTCTGATTGCTCTCAAAATTGATATTTGAGAGACTCTTGGACCATATAACATTACTCTTCGCTCAAAATTGAAAAAAAATGTCCGCCATTTTGAACTATTTTGTTACTGGTCTGATTGCTCTCAAAATTGATATTTGAGAGACTCTTGAACCATATAACATGAATCTTTGCACAAATTTGAAAAGAGTGTCCGCCATTTTGAACTATTTATTACAGGTCCGATTGCTCACAAAATTGATATTTGAGAGACTCTTGTACCATATAACATGAATCTTTGCACAAATTTTAAGAAAAGTGTCCGCCATTTTGAACTATTTTGTTACTGGTCCGATTACTCTCAAAATTGATATTTGAGGGACGCTTGGACCATATAACATGAATCTTTGCTCAAAATTAAAAAAAGTGTCCGCCATTTTGAACTATTTAGTTACTGGTCCGATTGCTCTCAAAATTGAGATTTGACAGGCCTTGGGATTACAAAACACGAATCTTTTTTCAAAATCCAAAAATGTGTCCGCCATTTTGAATTATTTTGTAACTGGTCCGATTGCTCTCAAAATTGATATTTGAGGGACGCTTGGACCATATAACATGAATCTTTGCTCAAAATTGAAAAAAGAGTGTCCGCCATTTTGAACTATTTAGTTACTGGTCCGATTGCTCTGAAAATTGAGATTTGACAGGCCTTGGGATTACAAAACACGAATCTTTTTTAAAAATCCAAAAATGTGTCCGCCATTTTGAATTATTTTGTAACTGGTCTGATTGCTCTCAAAATTGATATTTGAGAGACGCTTGGACCATATAACATTACTCTTCGCTCAAAATTGAAAAAGAGTGTCCGCCATTTTGAACTATTTAGTTACTGGTCCGATTGCTCTCAAAATTGAGATTTGACAGGCCTTGGGATTACAAAACACGAATCTTTTTTCAAAATCCAAAAATGTGTCCGCCATTTTGAATTATTTTGTAACTGGTCTGGAATTATTTTGTAACTGGTCTGATTGCTCACAAAATTGATATTTGAGAGACTCTTGGACCATATAACATGAATCTTTGCACAAAATTGAAAAAAGTGTCCGCCATTTTGAACTATTTATTACAGGTCCGATTGCTCACAAAATTGATATTTGAGAGACTCTTGTACCATATAACATGAATCTTTGCACAAATTTTAAGAAAAGTGTCCGCCATTTTGAACTATTTTGTTACTGGTCCGATTACTCTCAAAATTGATATTTGAGGGACGCTTGGACCATATAACATGAATCTTTGCTCAAAATTAAAAAAAGTGTCCGCCATTTTGAACTATTTAGTTACTGGTCCGATTGCTCTCAAAATTGAGATTTGACAGGCCTTGGGATTACAAAACACGAATCTTTTTTCAAAATCCAAAAATGTGTCCGCCATTTTGAATTATTTTGTAACTGGTCCGATTGCTCTCAAAATTGATATTTGAGGGACGCTTGGACCATATAACATGAATCTTTGCTCAAAATTGAAAAAAGAGTGTCCGCCATTTTGAACTATTTAGTTACTGGTCCGATTGCTCTGAAAATTGAGATTTGACAGGCCTTGGGATTACAAAACACGAATCTTTTTTAAAAATCCAAAAATGTGTCCGCCATTTTGAATTATTTTGTAACTGGTCTGATTGCTCTCAAAATTGATATTTGAGAGACGCTTGGACCATATAACATTAATCTTCGCTCAAAATTGAAAAAAGTGTCCGCCATTTTGAACTATTTATTACAGGTTCGATTGCTCACAAAATTGATATTTGAGAGACTCTTGTACCATATAACATGAATCTTTGCACAAATTTTAAGAAAAGTGTCCGCCATTTTGAACTATTTTGTTACTGGTTCGATTACTCTCAAAATTGATATTTGAGGGACGCTTGAACCATATAACATGAATCTTTGCTCAAAATTGAAAAAAGTGTCCGCCATTTTGAACTATTTTGTTACAGGGCCGATTGCTCTCAAAATTGATATTTGAGAGACTCTTGAACCATATAACATGAATCTTTGCACAAATTTTATGAAAAGTGTCCGCCATTTTGAACTATTTTGTTACTGGTCCGATTGCTCTCAAAATTGATATTTGAGAGAATCTTGGACCATACAACATTACTCTTCGCTAAAAATTGAAAAAAAGTGTCCGCCATTTTGAACTATTTAGTTACTGGTCCGATTGCTCTCAAAATTGAGATTTGACAGGCCTTGGGATTACAAAACACGAATCTTTTTTCAAAATCCAAAAAGTGTCCGCCATTTTGAATTATTTTAACTGGTCTGATTGCTCACAAAATTGATATTTAAGAGACTCTTGTACCATATAACATGAATCTTTGCACAAATTTTAAGAAAAGTGTCCGCCATTTTGAACTATTTAGTTACTGGTCCGATTGCTCTCAAAATTGATATTTGAGAGAATCTTGGACCATATAACATTACTCTTCGCTAAAAATTGAAAAAAGTGTCCGCCATTTTGAACTATTTAATTACTGGTCCGATTGCTCTCAAAATTGAGATTTGACAGGCCTTGGGATTACAAAACACGAATCTTTTTTAAAAATCCAAAAATGTGTCCGCCATTTTGAATTATTTTGTAACTGGTCTGATTGCTCTCAAAATTGATATTTGAGAGACGCTTGGACCATATAACATTACTCTTCGCTCAAAATTGAAAAAAGTGTCCGCCATTTTGAACTATTTATTACAGGTCCGATTGCTCACAAAATTGATATTTGAGAGACTCTTGTACCATATAACATGAATCTTTGCACAAATTTTAAGAAAAGTGTCCGCCATTTTGAACTATTTTGTTACTGGTTCGATTACTCTCAAAATTGATATTTGAGGGACGCTTGAACCATATAACATGAATCTTTGCTCAAAATTGAAAAAAGTGTCCGCCATTTTGAACTATTTTGCTACAGGTCCGATTGCTCTCAAAATTGATATTTGAGAGACTCTTGAACCATATAACATGAATCTTTGCACAAATTTTAAGAAAAGTGTCCGCCATTTTGAACTATTTTGTTACTGGTCCGATTGCTCTCAAAATTGATATTTGAGAGACTCTTGTACCATATAACATGAATCTTTGCACAAATTTTAAGAAAAGTGTCCGCCATTTTGAACTATTTTGTTACTGGTTCGATTACTCTCAAAATTGATATTTGAGGGACGCTTGAACCATATAACATGAATCTTTGCTCAAAATTGAAAAAAGTGTCCGCCATTTTGAACTATTTTGTTACAGGTCCGATTGCTCTCAAAATTGATATTTGAGAGACTCTTGAACCATATAACATGAATCTTTGCACAAATTTTATGAAAAGTGTCCGCCATTTTGAACTATTTTGTTACTGGTCCGATTGCTCTCAAAATTGATATTTGAGAGAATCTTGGACCATATAATATTACTCTTCGCTAAAAATTGAAAAAAGTGTCCGCCATTTTGAACTATTTAGTTACTGGTCCGATTGCTCTCAAAATTGAGATTTGACAGGCCTTGGGATTACAAAACACGAATCTTTTTTCAAAATCCAAAAAAGTGTCCGCCGTTTTGAATTATTTTAACTGGTCTGATTGCTCACAAAATTGTTATTTGAGAGACTCTTGTATCATATAACATGAATCTTTGCACAAAATTGAAAAAAGTGTCCGCCATTTTGAACTATTTTGTTACAGGTCCAATTGCTATCAAAATTGATATTTGAGAGAGTACAAGAGTCTCTCAAATATCAATTTTGATAGCAATCGGACGTATTATAAAATTGTTCAAAATGGCGGACACTTTTTTCAATTTTGTGCAAAGATTCATGTTATATGGTACAAGAGTCTCTCAAATATCAACTTTGAGAGCAATCGGACCTGTAACAAAATAGGTCAAAATGGCGGATGCTTTTTTCAATTTTGTGCAAAGATTCATGTTATATGGTACAAGAGTCTCTCAAAAATCAATTTTGATAGCAATTGGACCTGTAATAAAATAGTTCAAATTGGCGGATACTTTTTTTCAATTTTGAGCAAAGATTCATGTTATATGGTCCAAGAGTCTCTCAAATATCAATTTTGATAGCAATCGGACCTGTAATAAAATAGTTCAAAATGGTGGACACTTTTTTCAAATTTGAGCAAAGATTCTTGTTATATGGTTCAAGAGTCTCTCAAATAACAATTTTGAGAGCAATCGGACCTGTAACAAAATAGTTCAAAATGGCGGATACTTTTTTCAATTTTGTGCAAAGATTCATGTTATATGGTACAAGAGTCTCTCAAATATCAATTTTGATAGCAATTGGACGTATTATAAAATTGTTCAAAATGGCGGACACTTTTTTCAATTTTGTGCAAAGATTCATGTTATATGGTACAAGAGTCTCTCAAATATCAACTTTGAGAGCAATCGGACCTGTAACAAAATAGGTCAAAATGGCGGATACTTTTTTCAATTTTGTGCAAAGATTCATGTTATATGGTACAAGAGTCTCTCAAATATCAATTTTGATAGCAATTGGACCTGTAATAAAATAGTTCACATTGGCGGATACTTTTTTTCAATTTTGAGCAAAGATTCATGTTATATGGTCCAAGAGTCTCTCAAATATCAATTTTGATAGCAATCTGACCAGTAACAAAATAGTTCAAAATGGCGGACACTTTTTTCAAATTTGAGCAAAGGTTCTTGTTATATGGTTCAAGAGTCTCTCAAATATCAATTTTGGGAGCAATCGGACCTGTAACAAAATAGTACAAAATGGCGGACACTTTTTTCAAATTTGAGCAAAGGTTCTTGTTATATGGTTCAAGAGTCTCAAATATCAATTTTGGGAGCAATCGGACCTGTAACAAAATAGTTCAAAATGGCGGATTGTTTTTTCAATTTTGTGCAAAGATTCATGTTATATGGTACAAGAGTCTCTCAAATATCAATTTTGATAGCAATCGGACCTGTAATAAAATAGTTCAAAATGGCGGACACTTTTTTTCAATGTTGAGCAAAGATTCATGTTATATGGTCCAAGAGTCTCTCAAATCTCTCAATTCGCGATACCGTGACCGGGGGGGTCGAGAGGGGCGCGCGGGCGGGCGCGCAAATCGCTCGGCACCTCACGACATTGGAGCCGGGGCGGGTTGCTATTATAATTATATTAATAATAATATAGAATTATTTTAACAAAATAAAACCAAATAAAAGTTTAATTGGATAACAAATTATATAGGTACCTGAACTACTTTGTTTACTAGTGTAAAAAAACAATATTCAGTACATTGTACTATATAACTAATAATAACCTAATTCAACCTACCAGATACCTTGTTTACATCTACATCTTGTTTTGTCTACATCGATCGACATGAAGCCATACTGAAAAGTATCAAATAATAACGCGCGCAGTAAGTAAGTTGGCGGAGGAGCCGCACCAATGTTGGCCCCGCGTTGACTCGGCTTGGCGCTGGCAAATACCTAAATTCGAGCGCGGCCGGGTAGCATATATCCTCTTAAGACGAATCTAACGACACCTCATATGTTTAAATCCGTCGAGCCGTTTAGGCTGCGGAGCGTGCCAAAGAAATAGACATACATACACATACATACATACACTCGAAAAACATAACCCTCCTTCCGAGTCAGTCGGGTAAAAAGGTAGCTTGTAGAAAAACAGTATTTTACTGTAAAATCACGTAAATCAGCGAAAATGGCAAAAATGTGTATACGGCCTCTTAAAGTACGGCGAGTAAGTAGTTACCTATGTAGATACGTTATATGTATTTGTATGCGCGTGTCAACACTTCCCGTAATGTATTCTCATTTGCAATGATTCGTGGGTTGTGTGACGGTTAGATCACCGCATGTGTCAGTCACTATCAACCTGGATGAAACTAAACTCTAATAAAATGCGCCCAATCAGTATTATTTAATTGTGTACCGATTCGCGCAAACATTGTTATTGCGTCACACGCACGCACGCCACACAACAAAACACTTGTATACTTCATATTTTTCACAAACTTGTAAGTTAATCAAGGTTATCGATTTCAATATCTAGTCTTTATTCGGTGGAACGCTCGGTATCAGTCGTCGGGTGTAGAGGAAACATTTGATGCATAATTATGACCCAGCGGGGCTAGCGCGCTCTGCCTGTGCCTGTTGGCTGCTTGTAATAGAGGCGTAGCACATTTCGCAATATTATCTACGGCCCAAAACGAGTGCATAGCATATTAACTACTCGGCGGTAATGAATCGCATGGGGCGATGTCGAGGAAACAACGTTTAACAATGGCTCGGCAACACAATGACAGTCGGAAGCGATGCTGATAGTCGGGGGTGCGCGGGCGCGGGCGGGGTGCGGCCGCTGCGATGACCTCTGAGTGTTCAGTGCTGTAAGGTGACGTAGTTAGGTACCTTCTGATACGTGTCGTGGCCGAGCTCATCAGGTAATGGGTGTGAATGTGAACACGGCGAGGCGGCTATTTGCGTCGTCGCGGCCGCGCTCGTGAACTTGGCCGTGGCGTCTTTTCGCCTCGCCCGCGCACCGCGCCGCTTACACAACACAACACAACACGACACCTTTGCCCTTGATGAACCGAATTATGAGTGACGTCACCGGTGCATCACATACTTATCGACAGCTACATTAAAACGAGATAACGATCGATTTACCCGAAGAATTTTTTCTCTGGATAACATATTTTTTTACAACCTATCATTAGTAGTATGTATGTATGTATGTAGAATGAACTAGAGTCCTATTGCTGCAGCAGGTATACCCGTTGAGATCTAATAGGCCCGTTTTGACAGGAGGGTGTCTCTTCTTGTCGCACTATGTTTGTCCTATTTTTGATACATGTGCTGTCAAAACGGGCCTACAATATATCTTGCCAACTTTCGTATGAATAAACCGTAGTGTATTCCTTGTATTTAGCGTGTGGTATTTGTAACAGCTAATTTCAGTAAACGTTAATTTTCATACCAGTAAAATCGATTCTCTTCAAAGATACATCACGAACAGACGTACATGTACATGGAAATGTGTATAGTGGGAAGAAAGTAGGTAATGATAAGTAATAGAGGGTCGGAAGGAGAAGGTGTGTATGACGTAGGTGAGGTGAGTACTATGTGTGTGCCACGCAATACGCAGCGCAATCAACACTCGACCGAGACAACGCGACACGAGTAAAGTGCCGATAACAATCACAGTTGTGATCATTATTCATTTTATTCAATTATTAATTAGTCGTATGACACGTTCGGGCGTTAATAACGCACACAGCACATTCTCCGCGCCGCGACGCGCCAACCAGCTTATCACTAACACGCTTATGTAGGTATCTATACAGAGCATAGTAAATTGTAATTATGAATTTAATAGTTATTAAGGTTTATACATAAATAAAAATACTACTTATACATAATTCAAAATCATTTATTCAAATAGACCTTCGCAGGCACTTATGAAAAGTCTGACTCTAATACTTTAATACCGGTTCGGAAGGTTGCATTTGCTGAGAAGAGCCGGCAATAAACTCAGTAATTACTCTTTTCAAAACAAGCTTAGATTTATTACATAATATTTACATTCTAATCGCACTGACAACAATTGCGTGCCCCGGCGCGGCAGCAAAACTACATTATTATATCCAACGCATATTATTATTAGTATGTAATTTACCTAAACAAGCTGGACAGATTTGGATGTTCGCCACATGTAATATATATACCAAGGAATGTAACAATATTTGAATCCCGGGATGACGATAGAACCTTGGGAAATCTGGTAAAACGCAGGGCAGAACATAATTATAATTATA
>OX596252.1:17771792-17814667 GCA_951394255.1 Polyploca ridens
GCACAGAAAAAGAAAGATAAAACGATGAAATCTGAGGAGGTAAATCCTACAACTGTTTAATTATGTACGTGTATAGGAAATGTTGCAGTAGCAATAACTAAGAGGCACCTCTGAATGTTTAGCTGAGGAACCTGGAGCGGCGCGAGGTGGTGTACGAGCGCGTCGCGTTCGGCGAGGTGACGCACGCGCCGCCCGCGCTCGCGCTCGCCTTCACCAACAAGAAGCTCGCCGCCACCACCGCGACCACCTCGACCGGCGCGCCCAGGGTACCTACCTATTCCTTTGATACCGATGTTACTGTTTGATTGATCTGAAGGATTGTGTCAAACCGTTCTGTTTGATGCAGCCGGGGCGGCGCTCGCTGCTGCTGACGTCGATGCTGAGCGCGCCCGCAGCGGGCGCGGGTGGTGCGGGTGCGGGTGCGGGAGACGCCGCTGCGGCTGCGGACCTGCTGCGGCGGGAACGCGCGCGGCTCGACGCGATCGCGGCTTACAGAACGCTCAAAGCTTCCAAACATAAACATAAATCATAACATTTTATTATCGAAATAAATACTTATAATGTATGTTATAAATAATAATAATGGGCAAGTTCATTTTATTTCTATGGCGACCTTTTTTAGAAAACTAAGAATCAATAGAAGAAAATTTTCCGGTCGCTATGGCCAGAAAAAGAACCGATCGTTACTCTGCCTCTAACCGACATATTTACTGCGGATGCCAGTTCAATGCCATCGCTATTCATTCTCAACCATTGTCAACCTTAGATTTTCTTTTTAACACGCTTTTATTAGCTTCACCTCTATGTATGTATGTATGTATGTATGAATGTATGTAAAGGAATCTTCGAACGTAATTTTCATCGATTCAGTCATTCAGTCAGATTAAACTGAAATTTTGCATCACACTTATCAAGTATCGATGACAATACAATAATTTGGTACCATCGAGCTGATCTGATGATGGATCCGGAAGGTAGGCACTGGAACTCCATAACGGAGCAACGTTTCCTAGCCGTGTTTGGGCTTGTTGGAATTGTCATGAGATGAACTTTGACCATGTATGGTTTTCAGGGTCTGATGATGGAGTAGAAGAGTAAGCACTGGAACTCCATAGTGGAGCATCGTATACTAGCCGTGTTTGGGTTTGTTGAAATGGCAAGTTGCATAAGGACTGTAGCGAAGGATATTTTAGGGGAAACACGTGGAAAAGGCAAGATAGATAGGGATACATGGTGGTGGAATGAAAAGGTCCAAGCGATTTTGAAAGAAAAGAAGAAAGCATTCAAAGAATGGCAGAGTATTGAGGATGGAGATAACAGTATGAAAGAAGCAAAAAAGGAAGTATATAAGAGGCTTAATAAGGAAGCAAAAAGAGCGGTTGCTATTGCAAGAGCTGAGGTCCAGATGAGTTGTATAAAAAACTAGATAGTCCTGCAGGCCAAAAAGACTTGTACCGTTTGACAAAAGCAAGAGAAAAGAATGCAAGAGATATAACAAAAGTAAAGTGTGTTAAAGACGAGCGTGGGCAGGTATTAACGATGGATGAAGATGTGAAAGAAAGATGGAAAGTGTATTTTAAAAAGTTAATGAATGAGGAGAATGAATGGAATAAAGTCCTTGGGAATGTACCTATAAATATAGGTTTAGTTCGGGAAGTGAGTATGGATGAAGTAAGAATGGCAGTACGAGGTATGAAGAATGGAAAAGCAGTAGGGCCAGATGGGATACCAGTTGAGGTGTGGAAGTTGCTAGGCGAGGATGGATGTAAGTGGTTGACTTTGTTCTTCAATAAGTTATTGTATGAAGAGACAATCCCCAACGAATGGTGCGACAGTTCGCTAGTGCCCATCTACAAAAATAAGGGTGATGTCCAGGAATGCAATAGCTATCGAGGAATAAAGCTCATGTCACATAGTATGAAAGTATGGGAGAAAGTGATAGAAAGTCGATTGAGAGAAGAAAGTGAGGTCACCCAAAATCAATTCGGGTTTATGCCTGGTCGAGGAACGACAGACGCCATATTTGCACTTCGTATTTTATGTGAGAAATACAAACGGGCACATAAGAACCTGCACATGGTGTTTGTCGATCTTGAGAAGGCATATGACCGAGTTCCACGGGAGGTTTTGTGGTGGGCTTTGAAAGAGAAAGGTTTGCCTGGGAAATACCTGCAGCTGATCCAAGCGATGTACAGTAGGTGTAGTACATATGTCCGGTCTGCGGCTGGCTCTACCGAAAACTTCAGTGTGGTTGTCGGCTTACACCAAGGGTCAGCTCTGAGCCCTTATCTCTTCCTGCTTGTAATGGATGCCTTGACATCGCACCTGCAGGAGGAGGCACCCTGGTGTATGCTATTTGCCGATGACATTGTTCTCGTCGGTGAAAATGGTTTTGAGGTCCAGAGCAGGCTGGTGAAATGGCAGCAAGGGTTGGAGAGTGTTGGCTTGAAAATTAGCAGAACCAAAACTGAACACATGTTCTGCGATTTCGGCGGTCTCTCCACGTTCGCCCCTATTGTGCTTGACGGAGTGTCAGTACCAGTCTGCTCCGACTTTCGGTACCTCGGATCACAGATGCAGAGCGATGGTAATATTGACCGTGATATAAAGCAGAGAATCAGCTCAGGTTGGATGAAATGGCGACAGGTAACAGGAACAACATGTGATCCGCGGATGCCTTTAAAGCTAAAGGAGAAAATCTATAAGTCCGTGATAAGACCTGTCTTAATGTATGGTTCGGAATGCTGGGCAGTAAAGAAGATGGATGAAAGACGATTGCATGCAGCTGAGATGAGGATGTTGAGATGGATGTGTGGAGTGACAAGAATGGATAAGATAAGAAATGAGTACATAAGGGGAAGCTTGAAAGTAGCGCCAGTGACTGAAAAGTTGAGAGGGAACCGTTTATCCTGGTATGGACATGTTATGAGGAGAAATGAAAGCCACGTCACTAAAAAAGTGATGAATATGAAAGTAGATGGATATACGGGAAGAGGAAGACCAAAAAAGAGATGGATGGATTGTGTGAAAGTTGACATGGGTAAGAAAGGAGTGGATGCTAGTATGACGGATAGAAGAGACGAATGGAAGAAGCATACATATTGTGCCGACCCCAAATGATTGGGAACAGGGCAGGCAGATGATGTTTGGGTTTGTTGGAATTGTCGTGAGATGAACTTAGACCATGTATAGTTTTCAGGGTCTGATGATGGAGTAGGAGGGTTGGCACTAGAACTCCATAACGGAGCAACGTTTCCTAGCCGTGTTTGGGCTTGTTGGAATTGTCGTAAGATGAACTTTGACCATATCTGGTTTTCAGGGTCTGATGATGGAGTAGGAGGGTAAGCACTGGAACTCTATAGTGGAGCATCGTATCCTAGCCGTGTTTGGGGTTGTTGGAAATTTCGTGAGATGAATTTTGACCATGTATGGTTTTCAGGGTCTGATGATGTTGGTGGAGTCAAAGGGTAGGCACTGAAGCTAAATACTTATTATAAATGTGAAAAAAAGTTAGATTGGGTGAAAATATGGTATTGTTTAAAAGCGGACTGTATGTAGGTAGGTAGGTAGGTATAAATAATACTTCTTCTAAGTTGTAAATCCAATATATTCAAAATGTAAGCTTGTTAACTTGTATATCTCCAGGAGAATAATTATAGCGCGATCTAATGTACGTGTGATGCCATCTATTATCGAAATAGGTCATTTTGACGTAAACATAACTGCCCACCAAGGACGAGAGTCCTTAAACTTACCATTAATTAGAAAAACATGAACATAAAATAATTATTCCACTACAAGTATAACAAAATTTACATTAACCTAACACAAGGTAATGGTAACGCAAGGTAATAGGTAACACAAGGTAATAGATAACACAACGTAATAGGTAACACAAAAATAGGTTACACAAACCACAGGTAACACAAACAATAGGTAACAAATAATAGGTAACACAAACAATAGGTAACACAAACCATAGGTAACACAAACCATAGGTAACAAATACCATAGGTAACACAAACAATAGGTAAGATAAATAATAGGTTACACAAACAATAGGTAACACAAACAATAGGAAACATAAATAATAGGTAACACAAATAATGGGTAACACAAATAACGGGTAACACAAAGCAATATGTAATACAAAGCAATAGGTAGGTAATTAGGATAATAAATGGCACTTTTATAAAAAAAAATAGATGCATAAAATCACAGTATAAAACAGACAGTAAAATCCTTAGATAAATATATACATTGGTTGGATAAAATTAATCATATTCTCAATACAAATTTTCCGATAACGCGCGTTTTATAAATCCAACTCTCGCAACTATGTCCGCACTAGGATGTCTCGACTATTCTCGACTATCTTACCCTTAAGAATGATATTTTAAATAAATAAATGAATGAACTAAATGAACAACTATTGTAGAGATACAAACAAAAGAAACATTATATTATATCCCTAGATCGACTTGGTACTCTGACCCTTTTTTTTTTTTTTTTTTTTTTTTTTTTTGCGTGGGGAAATCCTCATAGGATACCCGACCGTCCCGGGGGAAACAGCCAGGTTATGCCGGACTTGTACCGGCTAAAACCCCACGGTGGTCGCCATCTGCGCTGTAGAGAGGGGGGCGGGCTCTCGTGTTGAACGCGTACCTGCTCACCCCTCCAAGCGCGGCGCTTTGATGGCTCGTCCCGGGGGAAGTGTTACACCTCCCCCCAGCACCCTCGCTGTGCTATCGCACGATGAGTCGTGACCACGTCGACCCATCGTCCTCCTTGGGGTCGTTTCTGGGTGAACAGAGCCCCCGCTCTGATTGCCCACGACCCCAAAGGCCCCGTTTAGTCGCCTTTTACGACAGGCAGGGGAACACCGTAGCTGTTATTCTAAGCCCGAGCTACAGGGCAGGGGGGCCGCGACGAGGCACGTTTGTGCCCCGGCGGCTTCGCCTCCGGGTGGGATCAGCCCTCTCCCGATCCCGCTCAGCAGCCTCCTTCTGGACCATTACGGTCTCACAGAAGGAGGCTACTGCTCTCCACGCTGTATCCCCGCTCAGCATCGCCGACACGACTGCTGGCAGGGAGAGATTCCGTCCGATCTCTTGGACCAGGATCCGCCGCTCGGGTTCCCACGCAGGGCAGACCGCGAGCGTGTGCGATGCGGAGTCCTGGTCGCTCCCACCGCAGTGGAAGCAGGCTGCCGTCGCCTCACGTCCGATCCTATACAGATAATCACCGAAGCACCCATGCCCGGTGATTATCTGTGTAAGTCTGTAGGTGAGTCGTCCACCTTGTCGCTGCATCCAGGCCTCGAAGACCGGCAGGACTGCTTCGACGACGCGTTTACGCGCAAACCGCTCCTCACGAAGCCTTGCGCGCCACGTCGCGAATGCGATAAGCCGCTCCTGCCGTTTGATCGCCTCTTCTGGGTCACCTCCACCACTCTGGCGGACGATGCGGATTCGGTCATAGACCCTCGCATCCATGTCCGCCAGGATATCCAGTGGCAGAAAGCGAGCCAGAATAGTTGCCGCCTCAAAGGATACGGTACGGTATCCCCGTACGATCCGTAGTGCCATCCTACGCTGGACGCTGTAGATTTTCGTTCTACAGCGTCGGATGGCCAGCCTCTTCGCCCATACGGGCGCCCCGTAAAGGGCTACGGATCGTATGACCCCCGCATAGAGACGGCGAACTTCCTCCCTCGGTCCCCCGAGATTAGGCAGCAGTCTGTGCATGGCACCCGCTACCCTTTCGATTCGGGGGACTAGGCGATCAAAATGTTCTTCGAAGCCCCAGCGACTGTCTAGGGTGAGGCCCAGGTACTTCATGTACCGCCCCACCCCGACATCCGACTCACCCACTCGGACGCACGAGTCGGGTGGTTCCCTGCTTCTTGGCAGTTTGTGGAACCATAGCGCCTCGGTCTTGTGAGGCGCTATTTCCAGACCCAACTCATGGATTTTGGCAACGACGACCTCCACCCCAAGCTCAGCGAGCTCTTTGGTCCCCTCGAAGGTATCCCCACTGGCGACCACCAACGTGTCATCTGCGTAGCAAACGACGTTTACACCAGCGGGGAGATCGACACGCAGAACCGCGTCATAGGCGAGGTTCCACAACAGCGGGCCTAACACTGACCCCTGTGGAACTCCACGCGTGATTTCCCTCCGGATTCTCCTACCGTCTTGGTCCATGTACAAAATGTACCTGTCGCGCAAGTAATCCCCGATAACGCCTTGCAGGTAGGAGGGCACCTGATGGTAAACAAGTGCCCCTCTAATGGCGTCCCAAGGGATAGAGTTAAAGGCGTTGACGATGTCAAGACTTATCGCCAACGCCACTCCACCCCGGGACACCGCCTGCTCCGACAGGGAACGGACGCGTAGGACCGCGTCTATGGTCGAACGACCCTGTCGGAAGCCGAACTGGCTATCGGCCAGATCGGGACCGACGCACGACAGATGCCTGTTGAGACGAGCGGCAAGTATTCGTTCGAACAGCTTGCCAACTTCATCCAACAGGCATATGGGACGGTACGCAGAGGGAGAATCTGCGGGTCTGCCTTCCTTCTTCAAGAGGACCAAACTTGCCTCCTTCCAGGCCGTGGGGAATTTGGCATAATGGAGGCAGCTGTTGAACAACTGCCTCAGCCTGTCCCCCAGGGCAGCCAGACTCAACACCCACACCCGACCCGGTACACCATCGGGTCCTGGTGCGGTTTTTCGGGCTTTCAAGCGGCCAACGGCTCGATCTAGCTCCTGTACGGTCACCCCCATTTCGTCATGCCACTCCCAAGACGTCAGGGGGTGGACTGAGGGACTTGACCGGCCCGCCGGGAAGAGAGTGTTTACCACTCGACCCAGCAGGCCCGGATCTAGAGTTTCCGTCAAGGGAGGCACCCATGGCCTGAGTTTACCCAGGACCATCTTATATGGGCGCCCCCACGGATCCTCGTTGAGTCCCTCTAGGAGCTCATCCCAGCACCGTTTTTTGGCGTCTGAGATGGCGATCTGCATCGCCATTGTAGCCGCTCGATATGCCCTATAGAGACTGGCTGTCTCCTCGGCAAGAGTTCGCCTTCGCCTTCGAGCTCTGGTGTACAGGCGGCGGCTCCGCAAGCAAACCACGCGAATTTGCGCGATTTCTGCCGACCACCAGTACACCGCCCGGAACTTGGGGCGACTGGACCGCGGCATCGATGCATCGCAAATTTGCGTCATCGTGCTGCGGAACCAGTTCGCTTCTCTTTCCGGATCGGACGGAATCTCTTCAGCGTTTTGTGGCCATGCCGCGACGTTGGCGGCGGCTTCGAGCATGTCTCGATTTAACCGCTTGAGACACCAACGTCGCGATGGGCTGCTTTCGTGGCGGCTGGAATTAGCGCCAGGATGGCGGAATGCCACATCCATGAGGATGTGGCGGTGGTCAGACAGAGTGACCACCTCCTCTGCAACTCGCCATCCTGACAGCATGCGTATGGCAGCAGGAGTCGCCCATGTAAGGTCCACGATCGACTCCCCCTGCCAACGCACGCATGTGCTCACGGACCCCCGATTAACTAATCGGAGATCCAGACCAGCCGCCCACGCCTTTATGGTCTCTCCCCTTGGACTGTCTCTGGGGTTCCCCCACACCCTTGCATGGGCATTGAAGTCCCCCAGGACAATCAGTGGACGAGTTGGGCATCTGCGAATGCAATCAGCCACCTCGTCCAGGTACTCCTCGTAGTCGGCGAGGGACCTATTGGGAGAGACATAGCAACCTACAATGGCCAGGGTGCCCCATTGCACTGCAACGAAGCCCTGCCCTCTACTCAAAAGAGCGCAGGGTGGAGCACCCTCTCCGCCTCCCCAGTAAATGGCAACGGAGCCCAAGTCGTCACCGAACCAGCGAGGATGGTCGGGGACGCTGTGAGGCTCTGCTACTATTGCCAGGGCAATCTGCCGCTCCACAATGGTCTGCATAAGCAGATGCTGAGCATTGCGGCAGTGGTTCAGATTGCCCTGTAGGATCTTATTTGGGGGCGGGAATGTTAGGCCTCGACAACTACCTCCATTTCCGGGCCAGAACCCGGTTCAGCGGTTTGTTCCGCGGCCATCTCGGTGGTGGGAGCCTGCTTGCTCCGTTTCTTCGTCGGTGCGGGACAGCGTCGACCCAGACGGTGGTCTGAGGGACGACCTAAATCAGCGCATAGGGGACACCTCAGCACTTTGGAGGTGCAGTCGCGAGCTCTATGGCCCGCTTCTCCACAGGCGTAACAGCGATTGCTTCTGTCCACGCCTGTGCTGCACCTGCAGCCTACGTGACCCCTTTCGAGGCACCGGAAACAGTGTAAGGGTCTCGCTTCGAGGGCCTCGACCCTTGCAAGTACCCATCCCACCCGAATGCTCTTAGCAGCGACCAGTTTCTGAAGTGCCGCTAAGGGACAGCGAACCCAACAAGTTCCCATAGAGGTGGGTGTTCGGCGGATTTCACCCACCTTGATGTCATCCACTGCACACCCACCCGCTTCAGCTACCGCTTGTGCCACTTCTGGTGGAGTGACAGCATCGTCGAGGTCTCGTAGCCTCAGGTCACCAGTCTTAACGGGACGGGTGATGCGGAGCCCGAGGTCTACGAGGACATCTCTGAGTTTCGCGGCTAAGGCGTCTGCCTTGACACCGCATTCAGGGCCATCCACTTCCATCAGGATGCCCCCAGTAATCCCTCTTTTCATACGGACGGCAGGAATACCAAGATCCTTGAGTTGGATCTTGGCTTTGGCGTCGTCCGTTACTTGCTGATAGGTCACCGAGGACCCTTCCGGGATTGTGACTGTGACCGCAGCGGTTGTTGGGATCCTGGGCGTCTTCCCTCGCTTGCCTTTACTCCCCTGCTTGGGTGCAGGGGGAGGTTTCATTGCAGGATGTCCGCCCTGGGACTGCGTCTTTTTCGCCCGTCGAGTCACATCCGAGTAGCTTGAATTTGACTGGGTGCTGGCTGACCGCTCTAAGACCTCCGGAGCCTTTACGGGGGGCAACTCCTCTACTGGTTGTTGTAAAAAGCGAGTCTTCTTCTTGGCCTTCTTCTTTTTGCCGTTCGCTGCTATCTGCGGCTGCGGCTGTGGCTGTGTCAGTGGCAGTGGCTGTTGCTGTGATACACCTTCAAGTGCGCGCTTCCCCAATGGGGGCCTAATGGCCCTGTCGGGAAAGATTTCGGCCCTGAAAGCAGCGAGCCTGGCGTCTACAACTGCTGCGATTCGGTCGAAGAGCTGTTCTTCCCTTTGTAGTGCAGCTGGTTCACCTTGCGCTATCATCGCCGTGGACCGAGCGGGCGTCGCACTCTGAACAGCGGCCAAAGAAGGCTGAGTCGCTTGCACGGACCGCTGGGCTGGGGTTAGCGGAGCGATTGAAACCGAGCGTGAGGCTGAATTAGTGCGAGTGGCCACCCCGTTCGTGCCAGCATCTGAAGGCTTACGGAGGAGGTTGAGCTCCTTCATAAGCTTATCCACTTTAATGTTGAGACTGGAGAGTTGGGAGCGCAAATTCACGTTCTCTTTCTCCAGCCTTGCCACGTTCTCATCTGTGGCAGTTCTTTTTGAGAGCTCCATGGAGGCTGCCTTTACCGTCCGCACGGCCACCCTAATCGTGTGGACGAAGCTTTTCTTCAAGTTGCGGGAATTGTCCGCAACCTTCTCTAAACTGATTAGCTGCTGGTCTATGCATTCTTCAAGCTGGAGGCCCGCTTGCGACTGCATTCCCTGGGTCAGCACTTCCAGACTCGGGAGGTTATTTTTTGCCCTAGTGTTAATCTCCAAATCGTCCTCGGTGTCGGGCGCTTCCGGTTCCGATTGCGCGACCGAAACAGCCCTCACCTTGGGTCCGCGCGCTGCATCCGCGTTCGTAGGCAGTGAGGGTCGCTTGCGGCCACGGGTTCCTCCTCGAGAGATGTCCGATATGCCCGATGCGAGCGACATGGCCGAGCCATCTGACTCGCACCCATCGCTCACATCGGCCAGATTGACTGGCGTCTTTGGGCGTTTAAAACGCCCTCGCTTATTACTCGCCGGGACCGCTGGTCCCCCCGGCGTGACTCCATCTTTCTCATTAGCTTCCATAGAAGCATTCGCGATTGAATCGCGAAGCAGAACGTTGCCCCCCCCCAGATACGGTGGGGCAGCCCGGGCTAGGCCCGGGGGTGGATTCTCCGGCTATGCCGGTACCACCCTGGGGTAGTTGTTTTTTCAGATCTGCCATTTCATTATTGTCCTTTATTACAAGGGTGAGGTCCCTGGATCGAGCGCTAGAGACTGGATTCCCACCAGCCATTCATCCCGTCGGCACGCTAGACCTTGGGATTGGGGTAATTTTTTATAGAGGTTTTCTACCTCGCGGCTTTGCATGGCCTCCGGTCCCGACTGGGATTACGGAACGTCCGACGTCGGCATAAGCCGAGTGCACCTGGCACATCATCGCACAAGGGAGTGTTTTTTAGAGAGGTTTCCTTCCTCCTGTCCGGCGTCGGCAAAAGCCGAGTGCACTAGGCAAACGCACCGCACCTGTTGCATCCTCTGTCCCCTCTCATAAGAAGAGGGATACGAGGAGCAACCAAGAGGCCTCATAGGCCCCGCCTCGCCCAATCACTGGGGTATTATTCTCCCTTCTGGTTTTTGTCCGCGCCGGGTCTGAGAACCCGGTACCCCCCATATCTGGGGGGCGTTCCCCTATCCGCAACCCGGGGACGCGCCCGATGGGTGATCCAGAAACACCACACGGGTGGTACTCTGACCCTAGCATACTTTTAGATTTATTTGGCATGTATAAATCAACCCCACTAAACAAACTTATCCAGATTGCTAAACTAAAACTCTTTCCAATGGTAACTCTCATCATAATTTTGACCCTACTCTATTTTTGCGAACTGATTCCCCCCCCCCCACTCGGAGTATTCCGAGTTGATATACGAATTTAACCCATCAAGAAATTTTTATATTTTTTCCTATTCTTGCTATATCTGTAACTAAATCGTGATTGCCCTTTTGTGTCAGCCACCTTATCCGCGTATAGTAGATGAACCATGTGACTTATAGGTGCGGCTTTATTACAACCAGTTAATACCCATCCAAAAACTGTATCCTGAGCGACTAGTGAACCTGAGGGGCATTTCTTCAACCCATTTTTAAGTAAATGACCGTAGACATCAGATCCAAGCACAATATCTATTTTGTTAGGAATATTAAATTCTGAATCTGCAAGTTTAATTTCGTTCAACATTGGCCATGACTCTACAAGTACTTCTTTAGGTGGCAATAAACCTGTCAGTTTTTCTAAAACATAAGCTTCTACCTTGATCGCATATTCGGAATTATGAGATGAATGAAGTGTAATATCTACTTTTGATTTTGCAACTAAACTTTGTTCGCCTCCCAAACCCGATAGATTCTCCCGGATTGCTTTCTTTCTTAACTTGAGTAACTGAACTGTTGATTCAGTTACAAAGGAAAGATGAGAAGCTGGGTCGATGAGCGCACGCAACTGTTGTGACAATCCAATCTCCGATCTAGCACGTACCAAAGCTGTAGGTAGTAAAGAATTATGACTTACCCCTCCTAAAACAAAACTACTCTTTACTGGTAACTCCTTTTTCTGAGATTCGCATGATACTTGTGCCACTTCTGTATTAGCAGATGGTAGGGTGGTAGGCTCTGTGTGTTTATCTACAGCTGACTGATTAATGATACTCGAGTGTAACAATGAGTGATGGCGCTTTTTACAAATATGGCAAGATGCTATGGTGCGACAGTAAATGACTGAATGATTATTAGCGAGGCAATTGAAACATAATCTGTTCTTCTGGACAAAGTCATGCCTAGCAGACTTATCTAACTTTAAAAACTCTTTACATGTACTAATTCGGTGGTCGCGAGAGCAATACGAACATACAATTTGTGATACATGTAAAACCTGACCAACATGCGCAGACCTAGTATTATTATTGGTGGGATAATAATAAGAATTATTTTTACAACGCATTGATGCCCTTGAATCTAAAAATTCCAATGAGTGGAACCGGGTCTCCAGAAACTCTTTGAAGTGACTGAAATTGGGCAAATTATTCGAATGATTGATTAACTTGCTTACCTTTGCTTCCCATAGTTTTCGAGACTCATTGTCCAATTTCATGCTCACAATGTAAATAACAATCACATCCCATGACTTAGTATCAATCCCCATATTACTAAGACTCTGTAACATACAAGTGGTACTATCTAATAACTGCTTAATGGCACTGGCAGACTCAATTGGAACAGCCTTTAGACTAAAGAACTGCTTCAATATGCAATTGGCTAAATATTGTTTATTGTCATATCGATGTTCCAACAAAGTCCAACATTGCTGATAATTTTCATTAGTTATTGGAATATGAAGTAACAATCGCTCAGCTTCTCCAGCAAGATGTCCTTTCAAATAGTGAAGCTTCTGAACGTTGTCAATTGAGTCGTTCTTGTGTACAAGCGAAAGAAATAAATCCCTGAAGCTGATCCACTCGGTATAGTGACCGGAAAACACAGGTATCGTTATCTTTGGTAGTTTGACGAAGGACTTGTGACTATCCGTCGAATCGTCGTGTTTCCTATCGACTATGGTTACTTGTACCTTGTCTAACATCTCTTGTAATTCCGCTTTGAATAATAAATAAAACTCCTCAGTATCACTGAATTGGTCTTCCGCCAAATATTCGCAATCTCCTGTTATTTTTCCCTTAACAATTTCGTAATGATTTTTTGTAAATTCCTCCCATTTTGTATCTAAAATTTGTATTCTTATTTGTATGAATTGCTTTGTTATTCTGTCTTTCGGAGTCTTTTTGAAGTTGACTTTAGCTTTCTGCAATTGTTGCATAATGTCATTCTGAACTTTGATTAATTCCATTTTTAAAAAACAAATTTAAATTAGCCACAAAGTTTCTATATCGGGCATAGGTTCCCACGTTGGTAACTTTTTCTTTGATTATGATTCTAAGTCCCTATCGAACACTGAGTACTCACAGTAGTCCGGTTGACATTCAACAATACCGTACTTCCTGAAATCCTTCCTTATCCGAAATACGGTTGGTAGCTCCCTCGCCGATGCTCGTAATCGCTTCCTGCGGTACGATGGTGTTACTCCGACTCCCGTGATGTACTGTCACAGCACAGTGCCCTGTTGCCAGGAGCCAGAGATCTTCACCGACGAGACCTCCGTCAGGAAAGATTTGCCAACTTGCAAACCTTTGGTCGGCTAATTGCCAAAAATCCGGCACGATCGGTCCATGTTTAAAAGCGGACTGTATGTAGGTAGGTAGGTAGGTATAAATAATACTTCTTCTAAGTTGTAAATCCAATATATTCAAAATGTAAGCTTGTTAACTTGTATATCTCCAGGAGAATAATTATAGCGCGATCTAATGTACGTGTGATGCCATCTATTATCGAAATAGGTCATTTTGACGTAAACAGGTATAAGTAACAGAATAAAATGGTATGAATAATTTATGTTGACTAAAAAATAAAAAATAAATAACAGTTTAAAAAAACTAAAAAAACACGCTTTAAAAAGCCCTGCACTAAAAAGTGTTAAATAATTATAAAATTGAAACTAAGTATATTCTCTGTCTATCCCGTAAGGCCCTAAATGTAAGCATTTTTTTTGTAATTAAGTTCAATATTTTAATGAAAAGCGTGGGGCGCTTTTCCTTGAAACCCAATAGAATTTCTAAGCATTATTATTATCATGAAGAAATATCGAAAATTACAAAATGAGAAGCGCCACACGCTTTTCATTCAAATATTGAACTTAATTAGAAAAAAAAATGCTTAAATTTAGGCCCTTACGGGATAGAGAATATACTTAGGTTCAATTTTATAATTATTTAACACTTTTTAGTGCAGGGCTTTTTAATGCGTGTTTTTTTAGTTTTTTTAAACTGTAATTGTTTTATATATTGATTCGATGCATTTGACGGGCCAGTTGGCGCAGTTGATTAAGATTCCACCTATCGCGCCGCAGGTCGTGGGTTCGATTCCCACACAGGACATGCATTTGTTTGAGTGCATGAACATGTCTGTTATGTCCCGAGTCTGGATGTCCCGGGAAGAATATTTATTTATAATATTTAGGTACGCAATTTATGTAACCTTGCTGAGTTCCTTGCTTGTTCTGCTCAGTTGAAGGCCGAGTTACGAACTGGTGGTAACTTCAGTAGCTTTGACCTTCCTAATGTTGTTTTTAGTTTTTGTTTCGAAATAATAATAACTCCCCATTTAATTTACTTTTTATTATTTTTAGATTAGCACATATTATTACAAGACATTTTCTTAGGACAGACAATAAAGCACAGATAAACAAATCATAGAGTATAACGTTCCGTTCACAAACTCTAACACATAAGTGCCCTACTAGGGCCTAAAATGAATAAATGGCTTTGACTTCGACTTTAAAATAACTTAACGCCTTTATAAAAGTTATAGCAATGTACCAAAAATTGCCTATTGCTAGGATTGCAGTTAGTTCAGGCGCGGGTGGCGCGTGGCGTGCCGAAGTCCGCTTTCACTCGCCCCGCGCGCCGCGCCCTGTCTTGTGCCGTCGAAGATTGTACGTGACCAAGGGCGGATCCAGCCTTCAGGTCAGGGGGGGTTCACACACTTATATGCAGCTTGGATGGGTTTCAAAATACACAATACTATAGCTGTTACCTGCAGATTCATACGAAAATAGAGTACCTACATTTGTAAGAATTTTCACAATCGGTCCATTCGTTCTAGTGATTACAGAAAAGAGGGGCCGCGCAGCTCGAAAAAATCATACTTAATTAAAACTCGTGATCTATGCTTAAAACCTAGTCAATCACATTTTCATTACTCATGGGACCACAGAACCTATTGCCAACACAATCAAGGGTGTGATGCGTGCGAGTGAATTAGATTTTTAATTCAGGTTGACCTAGACGGCTGAGGCCCAGGGGGGGTCATGACCCCCATGATCCCCCCTTGGATCCACCCTTGTAGGTACGTGACGGGATCTAACGGGGACGTAGTGTCCTGTTCAGGGGCGTAGCTACCGCCGCCGTATCAAAGATACGGGGCCTCCCGGCTACAGTAGGTACAGGGGCCCCGAACGTGTATAACTATACTTGCGAGGAATAAAACAGTTTTTGGAGTTTACTTTTTGTTAATACTTAATACTACCTAATCAAACAGCGAAAAATTTATGGAAAATGGCACGCATGTTTTGTTGGATGCGAAATGTCACTTTACGAGCAAGTGTGTAGAAATAATAGTACATTACTAGCAGGCCCCCGCAGTTTCACCCGCGAACGGTTTGATTTTTTTTGCGCGGAACACTAATTATTTTTCAAAAATAAAAGTAGCTAAGTTACTACACTAATTATTTTTCAAAAATAAAAGTAGCTAAGTTACTCCTTATAACATCAGTTATGAACCGGAACAGACAAAAATTTTTAAAACTCAAATTCAAATTCAAAAAGCATTTATTCAATTTAGGCCCTGATAAGGCACTTATGAACGTTGACAAATGGCTCTACACCGGTTCCAAATACAACTTGAACTGAGAAGACTCCGGCAAGAAACTCAATCCGATTTATTCAAAAAAAGAACTGACATAAAAGATTGGTGCAATGCATAGATAGAGAATTGTAGGTAGATAGGTCGTCAGCGTATAGCGAAGAAGATAGTTTAACATAATTACATATATATTTGGATATTTATCGTATTTAGACGAAATTATCTATAAAATTTGCATGATATTAACAGAAAATACACTTGAGTATAGTAATCCTTTGATTTACTTACAGTGGCCCTGATTCTGTTGTTCACAACTAAACTAATTTTAATGTCGCTATGTCTCTTTCTAACAAAGAACATAAGAAAAGGATGTAAGAAATTTAGTCCTGTCAAATTAGTCCAATGCTTGTTTTCAATATAATTTTGGTCGCCATCTATCGCGGTTACGCCTAAATACACGCAAAATAAGACGGGAAAGATTAATTTGACCACTTAAAATATGTTCTATCCCTTTTCAATCATGTTCGTAAGAAAGAGATGAGATGTGACTAAAATTAGTTTAGTGCGATTTACAACAGAATCGGCACCAGTATCAGTTAAAAAAAACTACTGACCGATGAAAGGTTATGTTTGATTCATTTCATTCACTAAGTACGGCTTTTACAGCCAATTACAGTATTACCCAACATATATGGCGCGTCGTGAATCATCGTTCACACAGAAATGAAAGTATGGCCCCGAAGTTAACGAAAGAATGCTTAAAATTTATAATCAACCTTAGATCACTACTATAAGGATCATAATACAGTGCAGCTGTTAGTTCCGTCTCACTCGCAAGACACGCCCCTCAGCACGGCGCGCGCTAACATGGCGGCAGCTGCCAACCAATAGCATTTCCCGCGCTTTGAAAATGTATCTTCTGCACAAGTACATCGGTAAGCCATATTAATTGGGTACTATTGTACACAACAATTCACCATCACTACACACTAAACAATATCTTATGGGTTCCTTCTGGGTAAGCGTGTTCCATCTTAGGCTTCGTCTTCGTCCCTTATGGACGGGTCGGTGGCAAAACGCAAGCCCACTTAATAATTTTCTTTTTATAATATAATGGCAATTTTTTCTTCTTTTTGCAATGTAACTGAAAAACGCTTTTCAGATTTATTCATTTACTTGTGCATCATGGAATTGATTTTTGCCAAATTGTATGATTCTAGGTCAACGGGAAGTACCCTATAGGTTTTGATTCCCTTGCGAGCGTCAAAATATGCGGCTTATACGGCCGTATCTTTTTATTGCGTTGACTTAAAAGTTTGATTTTTGTATGTCACGAGTGACATATAGCGCACATTGGCGCGGTTCCCCTTAAACACCACTGTGATGTTTAAGACGCGTCACGGGAAAGCTGGTGCCATTTCTGTGCAGTGGTGTCTTTATAATTTCCCACTTCTACGTTCAACGATGATGATGATGAAAAGCGGGACATTCAATTTTGGGCAAAAAATAGGGACGTCTGGCAACGCTGATACACAGTCACAAATTTTATACAATTAGGGTTTCACTGCTCTCATCAATAAATATCATATATACCTACACAAACTTTTTTGACCTCAACGACACTGAGGTCAAACAATAAAAACCTATACGCGAGATAGGGACAAAAATACGCTTAGTCCTGCTCACACATATACGTTTTGTCATATACGTATCTTGACCGTCTACCTGTAATTCTCCGTCTACGGTGCAATGCAATACAAATTTTAAAATTGGAATATCAAATATAAAAGAATATTTAAATCAAAAGCACTAAGGAGTATTGATTTCAACTTCGATGCAAATCACCCCTAAAATAAATTTCTATCCCTTTTTAAACCCGTTAGACGATAAGTTTCAATAAAATATGAAACACGTCTTCCATCAATTCTGTTAAAGAATGTTTATGCAAAATTTGAAGTAGATCGGACCAAGGAATCACGTTGTCCCATACAAACTTTGCACCCGTTTTTCACCCCCTTAGGGGTAGAATTTCGGAAAATCCCTTCTTATCGGATGCCTACGTCATACAAAGAACACACCCTCAAAGTTTCAGGTCTCTACGATCAGCGGTTTAGGCTGTGCGTTGATTGTCAGTCAGTCATTCAGGACAAAGCATTATATATGTATAGATGATACATGTGTGCAAAGTTGGTAATTACAGACGAGGCGATATTAAGCCGAGGAAGATAAGGAAGCCGAGAGTGTAATGATCAATGCACATGCGTGTCATACGACGTTTTTCAACACACTTGACAGGTTGTCTTGCCTCTGTGCTGGTGTTTTCAATAAGTTTAGAATTGCACATAAGTAGGCCTTGTCGTATACAATGGCATGTAATGTACCTAATGCGATAAGTTTTCCATCATTTCACTATTGTTGTTGTTTAACCACATAATCTCAATCTCGTTTCACAAATAGGTTTGTGCACAATTGCGTCAGTGACATCGGTGCCTTCCTGTATTTCGACATCTATCTTGCCAATTCTTGCGGTTTGTTTAGGTATCTACCTACTTGAAAGATTTCCTTATTGTCACCTCAAGGCTCTACTCGCAGGTTTTGCCTGCGCCTGGTAAAACCCATCATGTTTGGTACCTACCTACTGGTCCCGAGTGGACAAGAACAGGCAATACCAGCCGACGACCACCGCTGCCACCCGGCACTCAGTCAGGTGTAGACGTGTAATGTAATGTTAGTGTACACTGACTGTACAGCAAACGTTATTTGTTTACAGCTGGTTAACGGTGTACCTAACTTGGAATTGGTTTCGCATAAAAAATACAAACAATTTGCGTAGGCACGTACCTAGTAGGTACCTGTAATGAACCATTATGATCATGTCCAGAACTGTGAGCGAGCTTAATGTAGGTACACGTCTCACTTAATTATATTCTGTTCAGAGTTTCACGCTTAATCCGATTTATGTTGTTCACGGTACGTGATTAGCATACATATTAGCGTTATTTTATTAGATGTGAGTTTTAGCCGGAACTACGCAGTTGGGGGCGACATTATACACCGAATAGGTACCTAGTTCAAGATCAATTTAACAAGCTGGTGTAGGTAGGTGCATCCTAGGACTGTCCATCGTTCATGTTCTCATTCATAATCTAATTTGTAGGTATCATAATAAATAAATAAATATAATTATGCTGAGACCATTGAATTATTACGCTGCTGAGACATTCCTCACACACGGCTAACTGATCCCATACTTCATCATCATCATCATCAGCCTATAATGTCCCACTGCTGAGCACAGGCCTCCTTACACAAATGAGGGTGAAAGGGAATGGGCAATACTCCACCACGCGTGCCCACTGCGTATCGGTGAAGGTAGGCTAGTGGCCAACTTACTGTTGGAATTTTTCAAGCCGCGACTATCACAATTAAGTGATAACCGGGAGCAACGGCTTTACGTGCCTTCCGAAACACGGAAACGCTCGATTTGAAATACTACTAGGCGGTCATCCATCCAGGTACCGACCACGACGGTGGTAGCTTAACTTAGCCGATCGATTAAGAACGGCTAATCATGCTACACCACGTGCGCTTCAAATACATACTTAATATACACAATTACACCCAGGCTCAGGACATACAGACATGTTCATGCACACAAATTCACGTCCTGTGTGGGAATCGAACCCACGACCTTCGGCGCGATAGGTGGAATCTGAACCCAACCACGCTAACTGGCCCGTCAATAATGAATGTGATGCGGCTCATTCTTATGTAAGTACCTACATGTACATACATATGTACACAATTAGATAGATATAGGTATGAACATATGTGTTGCTCCTCTAGTTGGACTTGAACGAAAACGGTAATTTGTTTCGGTGGCCGGTTAGGTCATTGGTTAGGTAGTCCACCTACGAGTCTACGGCCATTTGGAACATGAATAATGTAGTTGCGTCGCATAAGGGATGATTTATTAATTGATAGAAGGCGGCCGTCGCGTCGGTCGCGTCGATGTCCACCGAGCGAGGTCGCGCCGCGCCGAGCGCGTGATAAACGCTTGCTTTCCAACAACCTCTACGATATGGCGGTTATTTACCGAAATCTCGCCTGTTTTTTCACCTATCTAGTAACTCAACTAGGTAGGCTATATTATTTAATGGGTTTATACTGAAAAACTTACCGCAGACGCTAACTTTGTGGAATGAGTTCGCCTGCGCCGTAGTTTTCCTAAGGGAGTACAGCATGGGGTTCTGAAGAGAGATTTTTGCGTGCGAGTGTTATCCTGATGTTGCAAACGGTTTTAGGCTTCGGTCACCGCTTACAATCAGGCAGGCCGTATGCTTGATTGGTAGGTACTTACTACAAAGCGTTTAAATAAAACTAATAGATAGGTAGGTAGGTATGTACCTACATGCACGCTTAATCAATCTATTCTATAGGTACCCTTTAGTTAAATAAACAATACTTATTTTTACAACCATTTACGACCATTAGGTACCTAAGAAGGTAGGTAGGTACCTACCACTTATATTTAGTTTAGTTACCTATTCATTATTTTATTTTCTGATACATGTTGAGGACAATAGTTATTTGTGCAACAAGAGAACAAAGTTCGATTTCGATGCGAGTGCTTAATTAACTGACTTCTTTGAATCCCGGGTGGGTACTAAGAATTGCCATTTATTACATATTATTTCCTTGTTACATTTCAAATGTTGTTAGTAAGTTTTTTAATTATTGTTACTTATTACCTTATTACCTATATTGTTAGTCTTCTTATATTGAAATATGGACCCCTCTTTGGTAAAGGCCTCCTCCATCTTAGGGTAGGGAGGGTAGTAGGTCCCGGGTAGGCAACAGCTGATGTAGGAACTAGAGCGCGATACGGAGTCTTTTTTAAGTAGGTAAAGTCATCTCCGTTTACGTCGACAATGCATTATAAATAAAATAGGTCCTACCCTAACGATATTATAATAAAAAGAGGTCCTACCCTACGCATTGAAATTCAATGGTCCTACGTAATTATTAGGTAGGTGCGAATTTAATTTAATTAAGTACATACAAGTCAGATTACCTACTGATTAACTCATGAACATAGTCGTGGAAAACCTGTAATTAGTTACGCCCGCTTGGGTCAATCAAGAAGTAAGAAGTACCTAACTATTTTTCTTACTTAAATCTACGAGATAAGGGTACCTGCTGTGTACAGTAGCACACCCGGTGATGTGATACGGTACTGCACACATGAGCAGTCGCTGCGCTGTGTATACCGAACCAGCGACAACAGAAGAGCTAGATAGGAGAAAGAGTCGCAAACTGAAACGTTAACTGTTGACTAGCGCAGCCATGTTGAGCTGCATCACTGCTTCAATCAAAGTGTGGGCCAGCCAAGCTTGAAGCTTGAAGGCACCACAACTGCCATCTTTACTCATGCATTGAACCATCAATATAATTATGAAACCAGCTTCAACTTCGTAACCGAGATCACAGAGTAAAGAGGATGAATCCTATGTGATGCAATTCGGCTCTAGGTCACCGATCGGATCGTCCTGGTTGGCGGGGATCGATACGTGCACAAATCTATAGAACCTTTTTGTCCCATCCAGTGGGGATTACCCGACGTGCCTAGGGGCATGGCGTGACACGAGAAAAAATAATAATTAAATGTAAATAGGAAACTTACTTAATGACATACTTGAGTGACACAGTTTTTTGTTAGCGAGATTATATCCGAGTTTTTTTTAACATCCTTGACTGACATATAATTAAAAATCACAAGTACTTTGTATAGAGCTTCCGAAGTGCGTCCCGTACACTGATTACTCCTACATCGCCCGATCCCGTAATCGAAGTTTGTAAGATCAATTGTATTGCAATGCAAACTTACGCGAGTTTGCATCATATAGGTACGTTGTCAGCAGTTATCCTTACTTCCTTACTTATCTATCCTAACTATTATAAATGCGAAAGTGAGTTTGTTTGTTTGTTACGCCTTCACGCCTCAACTACTCGACGGATCATCATGAAATTTGGCATGCAGATAGCCTATGGTATGGAGAAGGACATAGGCTATCTGCATGCCAAATACTTTTTATCCCGGGAACGCGGGTGAAACCGCGGGGGACAGCTAGTAATATTATAATGAGGGGCGCCAATGAGGTGCTATAGCCTAGTGCGCTGTCGAGATTTAAGTTGTAACTGTACTCTATCTAATGGGTGGTAATTTGCTTCATGGTGGTTATCCACCCACTGGTACTCCGAGGTATGTGCGTTGGTTTTTTTAATCCTACGAATGTATTTATTTCGAGCCCTCTCGCTTAGACAATAGAACCTTCTGAGCGTAGCCTGTTCCAAAGCTTATGCATCTAAATATTTTTTTTGGTTTTGATGAAATAATCATAATGAATTGAATACACCTACTTGTAATTATAGGATACCTACTTATAAATGTATGTAGGTACTTAGGATTGATATTATATTAGATCATTTTGTATAAGGAAAATCCAGTCGTAACGAATTAGTTAAGTTGGGTAAAATACAAACCACTCAACGTAGGTTGTTCACGTGTTCATTTGGATGAGGATAACGAATGCAAAGTGTTATGGTCGTGTTGGTTGTAGAAGCCTTTATTGGTCTCTAGTCGTGTGACAGGTTTTGTGAGGAAAACCAAGCAGAAATCCCCGCGCCCAGGGCTGAACACCGGGCGGGCTGTCATCAATGAGCGTCGTAGGTAGGTATTAAACATGATTCCAACGGGAGCTTTCGACGACGAGCACGCCCAAATAGGATAAGTTCTGTGTTTGGTGAAATCCTCTACATTTAGATCTTTGATTATTTGTATGATGATTATGTTTGTTGTCTTTATTCACACTTTTACGTATGTACTTAGTTCGCAACTAATCGAGAGTGGATAAGATAGTGGCAAGTGTGCGAGCGATAGATAGGTACCTACAGCGATATCAATGTTCCCATCTATATCTCGACTCGAGTGACACAAGCGCTCTCGATAATGCCATGACTTTCCTAGAAATCCCCTATCACACCACCTTAGGGGTAGAATTTCCAAAAATCCTTTCTCCAACGTTATAAAAGTAACAAGAGTGCAAATTTTTTTTTTTAGTCTAGCGGTTTGGGTTTTTGTGCTTTGATGGATCAGTCAGTCCAAGAACCAAGACTTTTTATTTGTTTTATTTATAGATTTAATAGCTATTGCTAAAGTTCATTCATTATTCACGTACATACATAGTTCACTAACAAGTAACGGCTCGGCAGAGCCTGTAAACTCACAGTGACGGAACAGTAGGAACAAACTGTTCACAAGGCAATCATGAAACTTGTTTGGTTATAAGAGCCGAGGAAGAGATATCGGCTTTGCCTCTCGATCAAACATATAAATATTTAAAGACTCCACTCCAACACGAGAAACAATAATCGACCTCTGCCTCCTCACCAGAATGAAGTACAGAATTAGTAGAAGTTCTTAAAGAATCTCAATCCAAACGAATGCAAAGGTATGTAGGAGCAATAACATTATAAAATGCAACTGTGGTTGATTATGCTGAAATGCAAAAGAGGTGCCTCAAAACTATTTAAATAAGTAAATGAAATAAATTATTAAAAGAAACAAAAAACCCGACTGCGTAAAACAAAAATTATCTGTAAAGAGCAAAACAAGCTCTTTAATCGATAGATTTTTGAATATAACTTATTTATAATCGGGGGCCAAAGGTCTTTGCCAATCAGCTTGGGAGAAGCCATTTGAAACAGCTTTGTAATAACAAAGCTTCGGGGATGACAGTATAACTGCAGAGTTCCAGATAAATCGAATTTTGAAGGAACTTACAGTCTTCAATTCCGTCATTCAACATGGCACGACATCGGAGACGTGGAGTGGGAGTGTGGTGGCCCAGTTCTTCAAGAAAGGCGATAAAACCTTATTGATGAATTTTATATACCTATATCACTCCTGAGCCAAGTATATAAGCTGTTTTCGAGAGTCATCACAAATCGTCTCTCTGGAAGACACTGACTGATCGTGACTCTTTTTTCGCTAGATATTGATTTTTAATATCTCTTTTAATTCCGAACGAAGTAATGTATACTGGCAACTGGGACCCAATTCTCGCGCCCTTCGAAATAACCTTCGAATCGAACTTACGGTTTAGAGTCCTATTCGACTATAAAATTTCGAAGAGCGGAGTCTATTGGTACGGTCCCGACCAATCAAAGCTCGAGTTAACTGGTTATCCTTCTAAATATGCCGGCCTCGAAATTGCCAGAATAACGTAACGTGACGTAACACCTTTTTTCGATCGAGCGATTAATTTCGATTGGGTGAGAATTGGCTCCCTGGTGCGCGTGTGAATCGTTGGGCATCCATGATGCACAGCGGCCCAACTCGGCGTCAATTTTCAAATACTCGGTGGCACGGGCGGGCGGTGCCGGCGCCGCGCCGGCACGGAGCGCCCACCTCTATCCCATTGTCATCAAGTCAGGATTTGATTACTTTTTAGTGTACTTTGAAGGTGGTTTAAGTTTTTTGTAAAACAGTTTTCAATTATCTTTGTACCCAGTATAGGTTTGATTGAATTGTGTATATTTGTTGCAAATATTAGATATTGGTAATCATACATGTAGCATAATGAACGAAACAGGCTACAACCGTCTGACTACGTCAATAAATGACGACATTTTACCTACTGTACGACACGACGACATTTTTGTAAATAAACTATTATTATTTAAATTACTGTTGTACGCACTCCCAATATTTCCATATAGCGTAAGTCATTTTGGCAACGGTGATCTATTTAGAACCATGTCAATTAAATCGAAAGCTCTTTCATATATAGTGTGACTGGTAATTAGTAAACGATACTTAGACACATGATTGTACACATGATAACAACACCTTCCCAAAGAAACACGTACGTTATAAATAACGTAATTAAATAACAGCTGATGGTGTATTCTTATTCTTGTTAGGTACTAAATAGGATGAGCTCATGTGCTAAGTAAATAAAAAAAAAAACCTTGTGAAAGTTGTTTGTTATCATGAGTACAATCTGTGTCTAAGTATCGTTTACTAATTACCAGTCACCCTATAAATATAATATATTTGGTAATTTTTTGTTTCTGAAGTTTATCCAACTTTCAAAAGCTCTGTTGTAATTTAGTTTTCACTCGCAGTCTGCCTTAATATTATGTAGTTTATGTGTGTCCGTCTCTAAGAAGCCGACTGAGTTATCTATTTGAGGTAATGCTTGGCCATTTCACCCTGGGCCTGCGCTGAATTCTAATTTACCGTTTCATATTTAAAATCTAGATAAAATCTTAAGTGATATACGACGTCAGTCCAGTAGGAAGTGACGAGGGCGGTGTCAATGCTGATGCTGCAACAAAAAACACAACCGTGTGATTAGATTCCGCAGCGCAGCCACGCAGCGCAGCGGCAGCGACTTGCACAGGTAGCACTTATGGCTCTACTTAAAGGGTGTTACATTTCATAGATAAGCATCATGAATGCGGTGTAATTAAACTGCACAAATTGCAGTGACCGGCACTTCTCAATGCGGCGCGGCGTCCGATTGTAGCGACCGCGTAATAATGCTAGTTCGAGTGTGTTATCGCATCTGTCTGTCAACGACAAATCCACAAGCACATTTATAAGCCTGCACATCTCACTGACGTCTTTATCGGTTGTCACTCACTGAACGATAGATAGCCTCTGTATGCGCAATGTATGACAATGTGACCGTATCGAAGATCGCAAATGACAACGTGCTACTGGAGGCATAGATAGACAAGACAGGTGCCCATACTTCCCTGACAGCGATATGATAAGATTACAGCATCAGTGTACGAACTCATGTTATCAATATTTTGATATTTAAACTACCTACCTAGATACCTAGTAAACACGGAAGTACGGTAAGTTTACTGTTTAGATATGTACAATAGGTATGTACTTACTCAAATGCTTACTTAGTAGCTTCGAGGAGCTTTGTTCGATGCTTAGTTGTAGGTTACTGCAAAGTATTCAGATACCTACCTAGCTATTATCTTCGGTATATTAATTTAATATTTCGTTTTTTTTTAAACTAAAACAAACAAAACTAAATCTAAAAACTAACTAATACAAACTTAAATAACCTTAATCTTCGGGGAATTTTTCCCACACTTCTGCCACAAGACAAACCGTGGTGACCGAGCCGGTCGACAGCAGTGCCACACTGGAAGCGGTGTACGATGCGCCCAAGCGAAGGGATACTGCAATACGAAAAGATGTTGAATCAATTAAAGTTCCAGTATTGGGTGATGGGAGAACTTGTAGCCACAAATCCGATTCCCACTCACCATCCGCTAACAGGCGGGCACGATCTATTAAAAGATGTTTCCGTGTTAACTCGCAGATCGGCCCATCCCACAGCCGCTGAGAAAATGTGGTTTGTGGCAAATTGAAGTTAGGGCAGGACTAACTATCTACTAGTTTCTACCGGGCGCGGGCTGTTCTACCGGCATTGATCAAAGGTACCTGTATGAAAACTAGCTTTGTATTGAAGTAGATTCACTTTTATTTAATTATTACAAGTTTCTTTTTACAATTTCGAATCAGTCGCGTCTCCATTATTCGCAGAGAGACCATAGATGACCTAGACGACCATAGATATAATAAACAATGATATTTAATTCGGATACATGCATAAGTTATAATTTATATTCCGAAACATCCTCTTTTTATTCAAGCTACGAAATCCCTCAAATAGCCAGGTGTTGCCCTAACGCGAGCACTGCGTCTTGGGCCTACATCTGGTTCTTCTGGCTCTACAGAGCTTTGCAAGCCCTCATGGCTGACATTTTCTGATGATGGTGTTGGTGTATGATTTTCCAAGGTGAAACCTGGTGACTCAGTATGATTATCAGTTTTCAATATTCAGTCAGGAACAACAGTTGGCTTGAGATGTTTTAATAAGCAGGGCAGACCAGTCCTGGTACGTCTGGAAAACAACTTCTGGACGGGACTTGTGTCATCCATCTGAATTGGTATATTACGTTGATGTAACAAACAAAACCACAAGTCCTGTTTAGTTTCTATGCCTTGAATTACCAATCTCTTTGCTGTTTTCACTGCTGCCTCAGCCTTTCCATTAGAAGCTGGATGGTGAGGAGATGAAGTGACATGCATAAAATTCCATTGCACAGAAAATGATTTAAAATGCTCATTAACAAAATTTGTTGCATTATCAGTACATACTTTTTGAGGTATCCCATGACGAGCAAAGTTCCTTTTACATATCAGTATTATCTCATATGCTGTAAGACTTGAGAGGCGATCCAACTCAAAATAGTCTGAGTAATGGTCTACTGTAACTAGAAATTTCAAATCTCCCACAGAGAATACATCCATTGAAACATATTGAAAAGGATATTTAGGCACTTCATGACATATCAATGGCAGTTTTTGCTGTGATGGAGCATGCACTGCACAGAATAAACATTTCTCCAAATAGCTCTTCAAGTCATCAGACATGCCGGGCCAAAAAATATTTTCTCTTGCTAGACGTAATGTGCTGGCAAAACCATTATGACTCACATGTACTTTCTGTAGCATCTCTGATCTTAGAGTTTCTGGAATAAGCACTTGGTTGTTCCTGCATATTAATCCTTCAAATGTTGATAATTCATGTCTAAATTTGTGAAATACTTTTAGTTCTTGAGGTAAGTCAGTTATGTACTTAGGAAATCCATTTAAAATATACATAATTAATTTTTGTAGGTTACTATCTTCCTCAGTGGATTTCTTGATTCTCTCAATAAGTTTATCTGATATTTTTAAATACCTTACTGGGGAAACTTTACTTATTAGCCTGTAAACTTTTCTCTCAGATAATTTACTTTCCAAATCATAACTTTCTGTACCTTCAGCGATAGGGGCTCTAGATAAAGTGTCTGCCACATGGTTGTTTTTGCCTTGGATGAATTCTAGCTGAACATTATACTTTTGAAGAGTCAATAACATCATTTGCAATCTTTTAGGTGCCTCAACAAGTGGTTTATTAGCAATATTAATTAGAGGTCTATGATCTGTTTTAATAATGGTCTTACAACTGCCAGCAACATACTGATTAAATCTCTTACATGCAAATACAACTGCAAGCATTTCTTTTTCAATCTGGGCATATTTCTTTTCAGTTGCTGATAAACATCTTGATGCAAAACTTATTACATTATTGTTCTGATAGAGAGCTGCACCAAGACCAAATTCACTTGCATCACAATCAATAACTACCTCTTTGTTAACATCAAAATATTTTAACGTTGGTAGACAACTTATAACATTTTTTAAAGCCTGAAACTCCTCTTCTTCTTTTTTCTTCCAGATAAAGTCTACATCTTTTCTTGTTAACCTTCTGAGATTGGCTGCTTTGGCACTAAGATTATCGATAAACTTGCTGAGATAGCCAATCATGCCCAAGAATCTAAGTACATCTTTAGCACAAGTAGGAGTGGGCATGTTTTTTATAGCCTCCACCTTTGATTCATCTACTTTTAAACCTTCATTTGTTAGAATGTGGCCGTAAAACTTTGCTGAGGTCTGTAATAGATTTACTTTATCTTTGTTTAACTTACAATTTACTTCCCGGAGCCTCTGAAGAAGTTTTTCAAATTTTATATTATGATCTTCAACAGCTTCGTCAATGGTATCACCAACCCCATATATTAAAATGTCATCAGCTATTACCTCTATTCCATTTAGATCTTTTATCAAACTAGTGAGCCTTTGTTGAAAAATTTCAGGTGAGGAGCTGAGCCCGAATGGGAGACGCAGCCATCTGTAACGACCAAAAGGTGTCCAAAATGTAGTAAGTTTACTGCTTCTTTCAGAAAGACAGCATTGCCAAAACCCCTTTTTGGCATCTACAGTACTAAATACTTTGGCTTTACTCAACTCTGGTAACATTTCATCTAGTGTAGTGAACTGAAAATTAGGTCTTTTAAGAGCTTTATTTAAGGGAATGGGGTCTAGGCATATTCTAAATTTATGATCACGGTTAACTATCAAAATATTATTTACCCATTCTGTGTGCTGTAATTCTTTCGTAACAATTCCATCCCGTTCTAAGTTGTCCAACTCCTCTCGCAACTTTTCTCTTACACAAACAGGTATACGACGTGCTGGCTGTATACGTGGTACAACTGTTTCATCTATTTCTAGGTTAACCTCTCCAGGCAAGCTTCCATAACCTTCAAACACATCGGTGTACTTTTGCATGATCCTTAGTGTTTCCTTTCGGTCCAAATGATCAGAGACATCAACTTTGCTACAATACTTAATAAACCCTAATGCCACACATGCTTTTTCTGACAACAGAGGGTCATGATCAATGTCCACAATAAAGAACTTAATTTTAAATTCCTTCTTGTCCTGGATGCTTTTTGTTTTGCATATGAAAACCGCAGTACCTAAATTAGGTATGACAGATCCATTAAAACATTTCAATTTCTGATAAGCAGGGGTCAATGAACTAAAGTCATCTTTTCCAGTGATTTTTTTAAAGCATTTTGCCCCCATTACAGATACCTGTGCTCCTGTGTCCAAAGTGCTATATATCTTACTCCATTCATCATTGGTCTTAAAATAAAGAGGTGCTTCTTTGTGCCCGCAAGAGTTCATGCGTATCTCTGATATAATGATTTCCTCGACTGAGGATTCATCCTCGACTTCAATTGCTTTTACAGATTGTTGTTTTTTCTTACAGACACTTTTAAAATGATTTTTTCCACCACATTCCTCGCACCTTTTTCCCCAAGCTGGGCAGAGTTTTTTATTAAAAATGTGTATCTGTGCACAAAATTTACATTTATTAGGTTCCTTTGCTTTAATACTGATCTTATTCACCTCATCAACTTTTTGCACACTTGAAACATGTATTGATGCTCTTTCCGCAGTTCTGCATAAATTTATGGCTAATTCTAATGTCAAACTTTCTTGGCGAAGAAGTTCTTTCATTATGTTTTTCTCTTTAATGCCAACCACAACTCTGTCCCGTAACAATTCATCACATATAGATTCCGGATAATTGCAGGGCTTGATCAATTTTTTGAGCACTAGCAGGTAATCATCAAAAGACTCCTCAACCAATTGACACCTAATGTTGAAAACATAACGAGAATAAATAACATTGGTTTTTTTTATAATTTCTGTTTCAATTTTTTTTAAAATAGAGTCCTCACTCCTTTTATCCTCATCAGTTAAGTTGAAGTCTAAGTATTTTTTCATAGCGGCATTGCCAATAGCGTTTAAAAGAATCCCAGCCTTGATTTCTTCCTTCTCTGGGTCCCATTTGTTCATACCCGTAGCAATGGCATAATTCTTCCAACCTGTCTTGAAACGCTCCAAGTTTTCAAAAGGATCTCCAGACTCCACTAAAAGGGGCTGCGGCCACGGTATGTTGACGCTACTTTTTATTTCGGAAGACACAGACGGCGTGGCTTGTTGTTGAAGTTGTTGTTGCATCAGGCCCATTTGTTTTTGCATCACCGCTAATAGCTGGGCCTGTTGCTCAAAGAGCTTCTTGAACGATTCGTCCGCCATATTCTGACACCATGTATGAAAACTAGCTTTGTATTGAAGTAGATTCACTTTTATTTAATTATTACAAGTTTCTTTTTACAATTTCGAATCAGTCGCGTCTCCATTATTCGCAGAGAGACCATAGATGACCTAGACGACCATAGATATAATAAACATTGATATTTAATTCGAATACATGCATAAGTTATAATTTATATTCCGAAACAGTACCTATAGCATTTCTATAATTTTATTCCAGGGTATGATTGATCTAATATCCAAATCCATTTAGCCATTACCATTTATATTTATTTACTTCACGTAAGTACCTAGACGGACGGGTATAAAGGTACTTAGATGACTTGTGTTTGTTAAGTGCTCCTAACTTCCTATAAGCAAGCAGACTAGGATAAGTAGGCACAGGTAAATCATATTTCCGGCTCTGGGGTTATTCCCGGTGCTCAAAACTAGATTATGAGTTGCACACAGTTCTATTACTCGTACCTAGTAGACAGGGTGTATCGTTTGATATTTTTTCTTGATTCTCCGCATAGGTAAATATTTACCGTTGTATATTATACCAAAGGTATCGAGAGATTGGTTTTGGCCAACAAAGCGCGTCACTTGACAAACTACGCGCTCGATACAAAAAATCTCGATTTATTTAATAAATCGAGATTAAAAAATCCCACTCGAAACGAAACCGGTTCAATGTTGTGCTACATAATTATGCAAACTGCTTTGCTTAAATGTGTTGTGCTGTTTTCCATTAAGTATACCTAATAAAAGTTCTGCATGATGCATGTAACTAAACAAAACAAATTATGTCGATAATAAGTGTGTATGACTCGATCATATCAGATGAGGGTGGGCTGTTTTTGTTTAGCTGGAATGTGTGGTTCGATATAATGAATGAGCTCGTGAGGTGAAGGCTGCGGGGTTGCCGGATGCCGGGTGGGCCGCCCGCGCCGCGTCGCCTCGCCGCCGGTGGCTACTGTAGGCGCCCCTCTATCACTCTGTGTGTCGGTGGTGGCTGGCTCGGTGCAATGTCAATGTCAGTCAGCTTGTTTGCGAATCAACACTGACTGGAACAGTGCCTACATTGCACACTGACTGGGGTGTAAGCAAATACTTGATTAAGTACAAGTCAGTCATGTGACTGAGCTAAGCCTGTTCCGCCTGCTCTCGGCTGACCTACTTCCCCACATAAGCTTCATTGTTGTCCACTGCTGAACATGGCATTATGTCCTCCATAAATTTATTTTATTGTAAAATTCTCGGCTATAGGTAACTCAAAGGATTGCTGTAGCTACCTTCGCTCCGGAATATTAGATTGGTTTCCCTTCGTTTCCCGTCCAACTAGGTAGGTTTTATATTACTTACATTTCCATAGTGAGTAGGTAAGTAAGTTCTTGGGTGGATAGTTTTCATGACGAACGTGATTGCGATAGTTATCGAAATGAAACTATTTTTGTCCCCCCTCCGTGGGTTCAGGTTCAGTGCGAGGCACGTGGTCGTACGACCGCTCACAGACGCGTCTCAGTTCTCAGGTATTCTTGTCTACGTCGATATTTTTTACACTTTATCAACGATTAACATTTAAAGTAGGAAGACAAATAGTTTTTAATTGTATATTTTATACGTAAAATAACATCGCAGATTGTGAATAGGTGCTTAAAGTTTTTACCTGTTCCACTAAATTCAAGTTTTTTTGTGACCATGTTGCCATGAATTGTATTCACGAACCTGAATCTTGGTTTGTTACGTTTGCCTTTTATTAATATTTATAATCTGATAGTTACTTCGACCTAGTCAAAAAACAAAGGTCCACGATTAGAAAAACAATTTTGTACAATGGGTTTTTATCATTGCCGCGATGTAATATTATAATACTATCTACCTACCTGCTATCGTATGTACATCGAAGTTACATACATATTTGTAAGTATGTAGGTATTTTTATGTTACCATTAGTTAGCAGTGGCGTAACAATAGGGTGGCAGGGCTGGCAAAATGCCACGGGCCACCGACCCAAGAGGGCCCCGGCCCAGGAGGCCGCGAGCTCAAAAATAATTTTTTACATTGTACCTGAGTTACAGACCTCACGATGTTGTTCCTTCACCGAAAAGCTAGCAAATAGATGATGAATGCATTGAGATATTATGTTCTATGGATGTGAAGTCTCCGATACGCATTGGGCTAGCGTGGGGACTACAGACCATTCCCTCTCGCCTAAGAGAGGAGGCCTATGGCCATTAGTGGGACATATACAACGTGTAATTGAGTACGCTGAAAATCTCGAAGTTTATTAAAATTAAACTGAGTACAACGTGACGATTTTTACTGATAGGGCCCCATTAAAAGAATTTTCCACGGGCCCCAGAAGGTATAGTTACGCCACTGTTAGTTAGGTAACTATGTTTGATAGCAAATCAGATTTATCGCTTTATCCGCGTGAAGTGACGTCTCCTCTGTCATCTTATCAACTTTAAATATTGACCTCTTGGAAATTCCAATGAATGCCTCTCATATAACAAGAATAGCTGGAGCTTGGATGTGATCGGCGTGTTATTCCCTTTGTCACCGAGTCGCCTTCACTGTGCCTTCATCTCACTGACTCGCCCGCCACTGACGTCACGTGACGTCACGTCACGTCACCTGACTCAGTAAATACCCGAGCGGAGTCAACCACCATGTAAGCAGCGTCATGCGACCACCCGACCACTTACTCAAGTTCTGGTAACAATCGCTGGAAAACCGCTAATCGATACCTATCTATAATAGCTTATACTAATACCTATATGAATTGCGCATACCTTTCAAACTAATATGCCTTATTTTTTTTAAAGTATGCGCATGTCAAGATAATGACATAAAGCCTTTAATATAGATAAAATTGATGTTGGATGGTGGTGAGTGAGTGATAGCGAGCAAGCACTCGCTAAGGATACGGCAGACACAAGTGCACACGCAGGTACGATGCGTTGACGTCATGTGCGTTGAACCAGAAACCCAGGTAGTGGTGACTACCGGAGATACGTAGCGCTAGCGAGGGATGCGTTTTATTTAACCTGTCAATAGGATCGCTTCATTAGAGCTATGACGTAATGTTACCTATGTCGATACTAGTGTTGCCAGGTCCCGTGTGTCAAATTTCGGAACGTAAGGATAAAATAACCGGGATTTTGGGTTTCAAATCGAGACAGTAGTGAAAGTCTGAATTTGGTGAGAAAAAATGAAAGCAACAATATTTTTATGTAGTAGCAGCTTAGTTATATTCACTTTTCCTGTCAAAATTATCAAATATAGTAAAGACTCATGAGGTTAGTGAAAAATCGGGACATTTGGCGTCCCGATCATGGGTTAATCGGGACGTGTCACCAGACCCCTGAAAATCGGGACGTCCCGCGCAAATCGGGACACCTGGCAACACTAGTCGATACTGTACCGCTCTGCGCCGGTGTGTGTCTAGTATGTCGTGGTGAAGTATTCCTCTCAGTAGTAGCTCTATGCATCAGGTGTGCGGGACGACACGGGCGCGGCGCCGCGGCGCGAGCGGCACCGGGAGCGGTCGCATGAGCTGCAATACGCGCACCGCACATTGTGCACTTACATTATCTGTCATTATCATAATACATTGTTATGTGTTGTATTAAGCATATTATAAACGATCGCTCTTATGCAGGGCTTATGTGCTTGCAGCGCACTCGCGTTGCTTTTAAAGGATTTACTTTAATGTTGTGTATCTATTGGGTATTTGTTATTGTTAATGATAAGACAGTTATTCTCGGCGTAACATTAGAGAGTAAAATACAATGGGGTTCTCATATAGAAAGATTAGCTGGTAAATTCAGTTCCGCCGCCTTCGCGGTTAGGAAATAACAGATGTGGCTACAGCCAGATTGATTTACTTTGCTTATTTCCATAGTTTGATATCCTACAGTCTTCTGCTGTGGGGATCAGCTGCAGACTTTGAAACCATATTTATTCTGCAGAAAAGTGCAATTCGCGCAATCTATTGTTTGTGTCCTCGCGACTCACTACGAAATCGATTTAAGGAAATTAAAATTTTAACGTTACCGTCACATTACATTAATGAAAATATGATTGTCCGTAAAAAAATAAATTTATTTGAAATTAATAGTAGCCGCCACAACTTAAATACAAGAAATAAATATAAAATTGTGACACCTAGGTTATCTAAAGCCATTGTTCGATGTCTAAAGCAAATAAGTCTTTTCTCGGGAATTGCGTTTGATTCTATAATAAAATCCCACTTGCTATAGTAAGTCATGCTCACTTTAGAGCCTTTACTTGCGGCGGCGTCGTGTGAGGTCGTCCTCTTCCTTCCGATATGGCGAAGAGGGCGATGGCTGCCACACGCATCATACTTGTGAACAGGTGCTGCTTATGGGGTTTGGTCTGCTTAAGTTTACTATTTACTTATTTATTAAATATCGATTCAGTCCTAATTTGTAGTTTTGCTGCCGGGGCACTTAGTTGTGGTCAGTGCGAAGAATAAATAAATAAATATCCTGGGACATTCCTCACACACGGTCATCTGATCCCAAACTAAGCAGAGCTTGTACTATGGAAACCAGATAACTGATATAATACATATGCTACTTTTTGTTTGTAAATACATTAATAACACCTAGACTCAGGACATACAGACATGTTCATGCACACAAATTCATGTCCTGTGTGGGAATCGAACCCACGATCAGCAGCGCGATAAGTGGAATCTTAACCAGAGTCGCAGAATGTAAAAATTTTATGTAATAAATCTAAGCTTGTTTATTGCCGGCTCTTCTCAGCAAATGCAATCTTCCGAACCGGTATTAGAGTATTAGAGTCAGACTATTCATAAGTTTTTTTTTTTTTTTTTTTTATACCACTAAGGTGGCAAACAAGCATACGGCCCGCCTGATGGTAAGCAGTTACCGTAGCCTATGGACGCTTGCAACACCAGGGGCATCACTTGCGCGTTGCCGACCCTGAAGAAATCTCTAGTAATCAAGTGCCTGCGAAGGTCTATTTGAAATAAATGATTTTGAATTTGAATTAAATTTGAATGTTGTTTTGTTTTTGTTATTTTCATATGATTCATAATAACGAACCGTGTAATATTCGACAAATATAAAACTGACTTGGGGACAATATTTAATACAAATCCGATAGACTGAGACGGCGCCATAGCACAGATGTAGGTACCTATTTGTTTCGCGTATTTTCCACCCGACGCGACGTCGGTACCCAATCTAATCCATACAAATTTAAGTTATGTAAATAGTTATGTAGTGTTATCCGATGCAGCAGACATAATGTCTGTACCAAAGATTTTCATAGGGCATCGTGCCTCTACCCAGATGGATAGTCCGCCTTACTGAAGCATAACATTTAATATCACTCCGCTTGAGGGGCTCCTGAGCAAATCGCTCTCAGTTCGTATTGCGCACGACAGTCATCGCGTCATACACGCTGTACTGATTACATAAAAAATGTCAACTTGCGTAAAAACTAAGGAAAAACTAAAAAACTAACCTTCCATGTGTAAGTATTGCGATTTCGTCACTTTTAATTACCTAAACTTATTACTTTTAAATACTGTCAATTATGGCTTGTTTATTTCGTGTTCCCATAGAGGCGACTATCCTTCTGGACGTTTTAAATTCTTTGGTCTGTACCTACTTGTATCACATCTAAAAGTAAACTGGCTCGACTCGTGGATTACGTATGACTAGTTCCCGAGTGGACGGTCTATTCGAGTGGTCATCGATGGCTGCTCGTCAGAACTAAAGGCGATCGACGCTGGTGTTCCTCAGGGATCTGTTCTCTCTGCTACGCTGCATAGTAACGACTTGCTGAGACCCGGAATCTATGGGTACACACACAGATGACAGCACGATGTGTTGAATTCATTATTCGTTTTTAATTTTTTTTCAGTTTTATTCTTATATTTAGTGTTTTACTTTATCATAGAGAAAATCGAAAAGGACTGTAGGCGCTAAATTTAAAATTTTGGTCTGAGTCAGTGGCTCGTATAGAATAAACGCATAAGGATGACACTACCATCGTTACGGCACTCATTTCTAAGTAGTCGGACAAAAAATCTGCAATTTTGGTGTTAATGTTTTTAAACGTTTTATAACTAAGTCGGTGTTGAATACAGTTATTGAATACAGGGTGAACTTTTCACATAAGTTAGGGCAATTTCTGAACTGGTTTTAGACAGAAACGCTGACCAAGATTTTGTTAGTCCCGGCGGGAGGCGCTACCGGGTAAAAAATACCCAGACCATGGTTCATAGGCAAATATTTCTTCGCCAAGTTGCCCCACGTTTACGGCGGCTTAGGTACCTCTCGGGGGAGGATGTGGCAAGGTGTGCGCGGAGTCTCGATGAGTTTGCCCATGCGGCGCGACTAAGATGGACCTCCAAAGTGAGAATGGGTATTTTTTACCCGGTAGGGACGCTTTGTGTTGCACTTTTTTTTCATTAAACAGTTCCATATTTGGCTTCCTAAATGATTGTTCGCTGGTTTCTTATGTGCCAAGAAAAGGTAATGTGGTACTTTTAGTGTCAACGATGCATCTAGATCCAAAAATAAACCGTGAACTGGCGAAAAGAAAAAACCCGAAATAATTACCGACTACAATAAATACAAGTGTGGAGTGGACGTGGTCGATGAGTTTTGCGGTACGTATTCCGTATCAAGAATCACAAAAAGATGGTCCTTAGTGATATTTTATGGTTTCATGAATATTGCAGGCATCAATGCTTGCCATCGTCAAACATAACGAAGAGAACTCTGGCCAAAGCTGTAATCCTCTAAGAGACTACAAAACAGAACTTCCCTTAGCACTTATTTTAACTCTTCAGGGAGAGGCAACTAGTTACAAAGTTGCCAATGAAAATAACTTAGCTTAGCATTTGTTTTTGGAAATAAAGGACCTGTGACGACGGCGTCATAACGATCTATTCAGTCAGCTTCGTCAGCGTCGCGGTCCTCAGTCTGTACTATGAAGAAAGACCGAAAAACAAATATCTTGCAAATTGTGCTCTGTTATTATGATATATAAAAAGTATACAATACCCATTCGTGATAATTGTTGCCAAGCAGGCAAATAAATGTGGATATTTAGATAGTTCTTACATTTCGATTCGAGTTTTTTACTGATTTTCGATTCAGTAAATTCCTGTTGTTTTTATTTTGTCCGTTTTAAAGCAAAGAGTCTATTTTGTTGTTTAACTTATATTTAGTTCCACACTAGTACTTTACAATGTTTTTTTAAAAATAGTTTCTAGGAAAAACTAAGATAAAACAGGGTTTCAATTTATGATGGATTAAATAATGTTATTTTTGAGCACAAATTTTAACTACCCTATTGTTTAGTAAATAAAAGTATTTTTTCAGTAAATACGAGTCTTATTAAAAAAAAATAAAGAAGAAATATAAATAAAACAAACAGAATCACTAAAAAAATAATATGTATACATTTATGAGGTACATTAGTGATGGGTAATTTTTACCCAGTAGCGCCTCTTTGTGTTCTTTTTTTTTGATGCGCCTCCTGCCGGGAGTTTTTAGAGTTACGTACCTAAAAGAAAAATAATAACTCGGTCTGGAATTAGGGTATATTATACAAGTATCTTGAGTGATGGAGAAACAAGACAATATATAATTCTGCACTAGTAATTTCTTTAAGACGTTCGTACCTGTAACTGTATGAAAAAACCATAAACCTTTCCCTGGAGCAACGAAAGCTTACCAAATTGTTTGGATGAAGACTTCAACCAGCTGTCTTTAGGATATAATTAGATGCTGCCTTGGAAAGCATATGGGTTTATATCACAGATATCGTTTTTATGAATAGCCAACTGAGACAAATGTTCAGGAATTTAAGTGATTATGTCATGCTGGCGGCCTCGACGGTTTTTTGAGTCACTCTCAGAGAGCGTGGGACAAGCCTCTTTGTGAAAAAACTTTATTTTCTAACTTTTCTATAGATACAGACTGCGCGCGCTTGTTAGCTGTCTCTCAGAGTGACTCAGGTCACTGGCTACAAGCTATTCCATCAACAAATACCGGGACAATGTTAAACAGTATAATATCAAGTCTGTGTATTTGTCTTCGTCTTGGTTGCAGGACCAATCAGCATCATCGCTGCCGCTGTGGCGATCTCGTCAACGAGCTCGGCCACCATGGGCTTTCGTACTGGCCAAATATCACGACACTTAGCTATTAATGGGATTATCTGCAGGGCTCTTGTTGTCGCTAGTGCCTTCCGTACTGGAACCAGTCGGTATTGCGCGGGGCGATGGCAAGAGACCGGATGGTATGTCTTTGATCCAGGTCGCTAGTGTGGGATGCCAAATGTGTGATACACTCGCGCCATATCACTTACCGGCGAATTCTTGAATTAAAAATTCAAAAAATACGCATCGATGGACCAAATTATACTTTTATGCCTTTGCGGTCGAGACCATGGGACCGTGGGGGTCCGAAGCTCGTCGTTTTGCTCGCACTTTGTCATCAAAATTGATCGAGACCTCCGGAGACCAGCGGGCGGGGAGCTTTTTCCGCCAGCGCATCTGCTAGGCGATATCCATAGAGGAAACGCTGCCAGCCTTCTGGGAACCTTGCCGTTAATCGGAAACAGCGGCAGGCTTGAGGAAATTTTCTATATATAGATTGTAATTTGTAGATATTTGTTGTAAATAAAGAACTTTAAGAAGTAGGTACTTACTTATTTTGATTAGTAGTTAGTACTTAGTAGAGGTACACACTTGTATCGCTTTCCACTTATCTAAACCTAGTCGAATCACCAGTACCCGTACCACCAGTCGGAACTCGGAACTTTCCTCGGTATATTTAGAAAACCAAATATGTAGTTTGCATTAGATTATGCGAACGAATGGTTTGATTGTTTTTATCTACATAAAGTGTGCATGTTTGTGCTTGAATAGGACATGCGCGTGCACCTGAGTGGACAATGTACCGATCACAGCAGGCTACTCGCCACTAGGTACTCTCCAGGCAGACCAGCACCTACCCGCAACAATACTCACCATGCGGCCTGGGGATAAACACAACGAACGTGACATCAAAATTAAATGCTCTTGAAATAAATGCAATTCTTATTTGCATTAAAATGTCTAATAATATATGGGTTCCCCTCCCCGCCAGTCGCCACCAGTCACGTGAAGTGCATAATTATATTCCTTTACAACACGTTCTTTGTTTTAATTGAATAGGAATTTGCTATTTTGATATGTTTGACGAATGAAGGACGAATATCATAGCTCATTTACATGACAAGAGTGCATTTTGTTCATCGTCTCGCTCGACTGCGACTGCAGATAGTGCAGCGCGGCGCGCACGGCCAGTCGACACACTGGGCACCGGGCACCGGGCACGGGTAGTCGGTACGGTGGGGTGCGGCCGGTCGGGGGCGGGGGGCCGTACGTAACGGCTTGCGGGGATAGATGGCTCGATGAATGTTCTCAATATATCATTGCTAGTTGCGCCCCGGCCTAGGGATATATTGCTTTCCCGGGATAAAAAGTACCCTATGTATGTCCTATATGTTAATCCAGAACATATTATCAGCGTGCCAAATGTCATACAAATCCATTCAGATGTTGAAGCGTAAATGATTGTGGTACAAACATCCAAACTTTCGCATTTATAATATTAATGAGATTGGTGGACATAATTTTATAACCTACCCTACGTAGCCTGTGTCATATCGTCGGTGGTTATTTCCATAGTAAGATGACGCCATAAACAGTTTTTAATTGAGCTTTCGACAACGATTTTGCTGTTTGAATTATAATATTTTTCGTTTTTGTTTATTAGGAATAACTAAAGGCGATGATATATTAGTTGTAGTGACTTTGAAAGCATAGTGAGGAAATTACAGCACGGTGGTTGGGTACTTTGTTGTAAGGTAGGTACAACCTGCCTGGCTGGTAAAAAAGTAAGCAACGGATGAAATAAAGGGGCAGTGATGTTTTGTCGCAGATTCGTTATTTTACACCACAGATATTAAAAAAAGTCGGATATATTCTCGCTAACAAAAAACTGTGCACTCGAGTCGGCCATCACGCTGTACGTACAAGCCTGCACGCACACATTCACACATTAGTTGAGCGCGAGTAATCGACTCTGTGTAAACGGCGACAGAGTCTAATTTCCCGCGGAATAGCCAACTAAGGTGTGCGTGAGAGGTGGCCGACTCCATAGACACAGTTTTTTGCTAGCGAGAATATGTCCTCCGTAGTCTGTGTTTTACACAAATTAATGTCATTGCACGAAACGTAAACAGCGCAGCGGAGTGGAGCGGAGCAGCCTGTCACCGACACCGATATCGCAACACGTAACGCATCTGACAAACTTATCGAACATCTTGACATGCCGATGATATACTCCCTAATCACGCTAATCTACATCTTACTCAACACATGTCATTGTTATCGGCTACTGTGAGTCCGTTCGACACGAGCCCGGACTCGGTCAAACAATTTTCGGCGATAAATAAGTAGGTATAATATTTGATAGGTGGGGTGAAATTTCAGAATTAGGTTCAGCTGATAATATCGAAGGAATAATTTATATCAGCTCGCAAATGTGACTTCCCGCGCCTCGTACCGCAACGCATCGCACGGTGCACCACAGCAATACTATAATATCATACTGTGAGTGTGCAGGGCCGCTCGCACACGAGGCAAAAACTAAAAGCACAGAATAGATAAATAGCACTAACGTGTAACGTGTAGAATTTCAAATAAGATTCCGTGCTTCGCAAGGCACGTAAAGCCGTTGGTCCCGGTTATCACAGTCGTTAAGCTAGTTGGAGGCCTACTAGGCAGCTTGAAAAATCCAACAGTTGGTTGACCACTAGCCTACCTTAACTAATCCGCAGTGGGCATGCGTGGTGAAGTATCTGCCCATTTCCTTTTACGGAGGTCTGTGCTCAGCAGTGGAACATTATAGACTGTTTATAATGATTAGAGTGTAAAGGGTGCACGTGTGGGGTTTTTAACCGACTTCAAAAAAAGGAGGAGGTTCTCAATTCGGTTGTGTTTTTTTTTTTTATGTTTGTTGCCTATAAACTCTGTCATTTATTAACCGATTTGGAAAATTCTTTTTTTATTTGAAAGGGTACACTTCCCGTTTGGTCCCATTGTCATCAGATCAGGATTTGATTACTTCTTAGTGTACTTTGAAGTCGGTTTAAGTTTTTTGTAAAACAGTCCAATTATTTGTTCTATTGTTTGTTCAATATGTTTTATCGCTTCGTACAAATCAACGACCGACATTATCAATTTACAGTGACATTTGTGATGAGTTTGTTTTCAACTACATTTACATTTACAGAAGAAATACATGTAGGTTATTGCTTTTAAATAGTACCTACCTATTTATGAATTAGTCAATCTGTAGTAGTAGCTAGCGGTTATTCTGCCGCACTGCCCATCACGTGGGCTCACGTTGGCATGTCGGTTGACATAACTCGGCCCAGTGCTCGGAGATTTATTATCAACCTATAGTGAAGTATTGCTTATTACGCCGAAGCTGGTCACACACAGGTTCCTAATCTTTGAGGGGCGGGGTCGAGGGCAAAACTTACTACTTACTATTGTTCGCACGTTCGTGCTCAGATCACTTTGCAGCAGAGATGTCGGATGGAAGGAAATTCCGTTTCAGATGACCAGAGTTTCTTGCCGGAGTCTTCTCAGCTTAAGTGTATTCCAACTTAGGTCTACCACAATACGTACGTCAATTGTAACTTTCTTATAGTCAGTTATGGCACTTATGGCCCTGATATGATAGCCTTATCAGGACCAAAAGTGGCTAATAATAACGTCTTATGTAGTAAATGAACAGCCCTGTAGTGGTTGTACCTGCTATAGTTGATTGAACCAGGCAATGATATTATAATAAAAAGAGGTAGATATCGCATTAACGCACGAAAATTGTTGCAGACAAATTCAGACAATTGTCGTAATTTTGCTTAGCGGCTACATATAGCTATCTCTTTCTGTACCATACGTTCCGTATTATCTATCGCATTCACCTAATTCAACAATAACTGAACGCCGCTTAGTATGAGGGTAGCATATCTCTAGTATAATATCATTGGAACCAGGCTACATGGTTGGCTCGGGGGCTCGCGAACTAAATGAAACTTATCTCTATCAGTGGTAAATTCCGTCTATTTTTTGTAAGATTTGCGTCATAAATCTAAAGACCATGCTTTAAGTAAGTACTTATATTACATTTTATGAATTGTAAGCCCAAGGGTTAACCCGTTGGCTCGCGGATGGAACGAGAACGTCCTAAAAGTGACGTGCCGTCACAAATTATTGTTATTATAGATGAGGGAGCGGGGCGTGCGACGACATGCTCACAGAGAGATAAGTACCTACAACGAAAGACATAAACATCGGGTGCCTCGGGCATCGGGCAGGCTCCCTGTGGAGCGACTGCGGCGCCCGTCGACGCCCGTCGCGGCGTCGACGGCGTCGTGGACGTCACGGGCGCGGGTGAGGCTCACGAGTGCCGTTACTTAACAGGCAGACAGATCAACATTGTACAAATAGGTATATTGCAAATATGGCAATTTCCACGAATGTCCATCGTCGTTTTATTACTCATTGTTTGGTAACGCGCTTTCTGCGAATGCTATAAACAAACACGACTAATCATTGGCAGTCGCCTCCAATATCGATGCGTTCCCCGA
>OX596252.1:17814867-17849633 GCA_951394255.1 Polyploca ridens
ACTAGGGAATGCAAAACCGTGGCAAAATGAAAACCGGTTTTTATTTCGGTTATGAGATGAAAAAACCGATTAACCGGTTTTAAACCGGTTTTTTTAATGTTCGTTCGTTTTTTTTTTCACGTTATTTCTATAGCTCGAATTATAGATAATAACCGTGCCTAAGATTTAAAAATCGCAAACTGAGGAATTATTGTCAGTTAAAGTTAATGAAGTGGGTATAAAAGAAACATCAAAGACACCATCACCATTTGCCTGTCCTGTTCCCTATAATTTGGGATTGGCGCAATATGTACGCTTCTTCTATTCGTTATACCAACATTCACTCGTTTCTTACCAATATCATCTTTCACACAATCAATCCATCTCTTTTTACCCGACTGACCCGGAAGGAGGGTTATGTTTTTCGAGTGTATGTATGTATGTCTATTTCTTTGTGCCGCTCTGCAGCCTAAACGGCTTTGATGGATTTAAGTATATGAGGTGTCGTTAGATTTTGGGGGAGTGTCATAGGGTATATTATTTTTATATAGCGCCTAAGAATAAAAAAATAGGGGGGGTATTAAAAATAAAAGTTACGTTATTATAACAATATGAGTATCAAATGAAAGCTTGTAAATAGACCATTCCATATATGTATATATATTAATACTTTTATGCTACCATTTTGACGTAAACTGCAAAAAACCACGTTTAATGCAAGGACAGTAGGTACTGAGCCGTTACCATACGTAAATCACAGATTTCCGATGGTTGTTAGCGTTCCTTTACCGTACCGCTCATTTACTTACTAATACATACAACTCTTTCTGTATAAAACTAAAAAGTCTGAAGGAAATAATCGTTTATTTAACTCTGTAGATCAGATACTCGTTTATATAGACTACACGGTTCGTTTATGTTTCGTAAGTTATAATATTAATTTCACACGTAATATACATGGCATATTGTAGCGGCACAGCAACTTGCGTGTACACTAAAACGTGGTTATTATTATACGAACGTTTTCCTTAGATAAAAAAAAAATTACCTAGTTTTTGCTGTCGTGCAGACGGGTAAAAAATAACACCAATCATGACTGATTGCTTGCTTGCTGTCTGGCAGATACATAAGAGCCTTCGTTGATAGTAGTTGCTCCGATAGCATGACATTAATGCTGGCGTCCCGAAAGGCTCTAAATTATCCCCAACACTGTTCCTCCAGCATATGAATAATATACTCTCTATTGCCAGCATTCATTGCTATGCAGATGAAATTACATGGGACGCTCATTACACGAACCGTGCAAATATCTCACGTTCTATATTGGAGAAAAGGCGCGAAGGACTTGTCTTAAATCGAGAGTACACAAACTAGTGACTCCGATTGGGGTCGACTAAACCTAGTCTATTTCAACCCCACTAAATCACACGCAAGCCTGCAATTCACCGTTGAGAGAAGTCCATTTGCTGTGGCTCCTCATTTTTAGAACATGTCCCTCAACATCACGAAAAGCATTGAGATCCTTCACATTAATATTTGTAGCGACGTTCTGTTCCAAAGTCATCTACAAGATATCCAAAAAACTCGGTGTGATTAATAGAGCGAAGCAGTACTTCCTATCGAGACAAAGACTGCAACTATATAAGTCGCAAGTCTGGCCCAAATGAAGTAATGCTGTCTTCTGTGGGCACCTGGATACCAGCTTGGGTATTTAGACTCAGTTCAGCGACGTGCCGTTAGAATTGTCGATGATCCCGAGCTCACAAGTGTTTTAAAGCCCCTTAGTCTGAGGAGAGACTGCCTTCTTATATGTGTTCAACCGCTTTTCCAACAGTGTTCTGAAGAATTGATTGACCTGATGCCCAGTTACCTTGATCCATCGTAGTCACCGATGGGGAGTCCATCCTCACACATTGGAACCAAAATGTTCTCATACTGTGCGGTTTCAAAGAAGCTTCCTATCGTGGATGCTCAGGCTGTGGAATGAGCTCCCCGCTTCAAAAAGGTTGAGGGTTGGTAACGTGCGAGTGATAACCGTTATGTTGCAAGAATCTATAGGCTAGAGTAACTGGTTATAGGGATGGGCAGGGAAAGAAAAGAAAAATAAGAAAAATACGGGAAAGAATGGAAAAATACGGGTAAATTCCCGAACGGCGGGAAAATACTCAAGTGGCGTTTTGTGCCAAAATTAATATTTTTAGATGCTTTTGATTGTTATTTTAATCATACTCGCTGTTGTATATACATTACCTACGCGCGGACCCACGCGGACCTTGCGCGGACTGGACCGAGTATCACACTTCCCGACTTCGAGTCGGACGAGTATGTACTACCACGGCGTGGTAATTGTGTGGGACCGCCGCCTGTCCACCACAACCCCAAAACGTCACTTTTTAAAAAGCAATGCACTCCTACATCACAAAAAAAAGATTTTTTATTGAATGATATATGTGTATGACCGTGGTATGACCCTAATAGAAATCTTGTTAAATGTTATTCAAACGATTTTGTTAAGGTGTCTCTCGCTATATTCGCAAAATCTAGTAACTGTGACCATTTGAGTATTTTCCCAGCCAATGGGAAAATTCCCGGGTTTTTTCCCACCAAATTGGAAATTTACTCGAAGTTGGCTTTATTCCCGGGAACAAACCCAACCGTAACTGGTTATCATCAGGCGGGTCGTACGCTTGTTTGCTACCTAAGTATTGTAAAAAAAGGTTTTACATGTTTTATATCTATCATAAAAACAATCATTATTTTAAGTTATTTTCTTACCAGCTCAATAAACTACACATCAACACACTTCAGTTCATCACAAAAATACACACTGCATTGCACTCAATTTAAAAAACGGCGGCAAATCTTCCTTTTTTAGTTTTTCAAACATTGAAAGAAAAACCGAAAAAAATCGAAAAACCGGTTTTGGTGTTATGTGAAACCGGTTTTTCTTGTTGGTCAAAACCGTACCGAATAACCGGTTTTTCGATTTTCGGTGAAACCGGTTTTCATTCCCTAACCACAATCAGTGGATCTCAAGATCGTTATCTTCGATAGTTATCTAAAGATATCATGATATTCACAAACAGACAGGATGTGATCTCCATCTGATGGAGCGATATATGTAGGTACACTTATCAAGTCTGATAACATAATTGGACTGTTTTACAAAAAACTTCAAAGTACACTAAGAAGTAATCAAATCCTGATCTGATGACAATGGGACCAAACGGGAACTGTACCCTTTCAAATAAAAAAAGAATTTTCCAAATCGGTTAATAAATGACGGAGTTATGAGGTAACAAAAATAAAAAAATAAAATAAAAAGAAACATTCGAATTGAGAACCTCCTCCTTTTTTTGAAGTCGGTTACAAATAGGTAACAACAGTTCAAAATGATGAGCCTTGATAGGGTTGGTTAGAAAGGATAACGGGCTGCCTAGCTGCAAATGTTTGGCGCAATTGAAGGTTATCTAACGAAACCAAACACTATCGACAATAGCGAAAAACTTTTCTCTTATTATCACCCATTCATTAAATTGGACTCGATGATACCTAAACAATATTAGAAAATTAAGAAAGTATAACGGTAGGTGCGCGGGCGTCCACCGCGGCGGAGTGTCAGATAGTATTGATTGCTAAACGTTCATTACTTAATATTGTTTCCAGAAAGAATGCGGATATCATTATTTTTGAGCGATTGAATCCTCGTTTCTGTGTTACTTTCGCTGCTGAAAGTGAGGCAGGCTCAGACGGCGCGCGGCGGGGCGGTGCGGGCGGTGCGGGCGGTGCGGGTAGTATAGTGTGCCGAGGAGAGATGAGAGGGGTGAGGTGCGGTGGCGGGCGGCGCGAGATCTACATCTGTTCGGTGCAGCGCCGCTTATTGATTGCGAGTTTGCGAGTGTTCTATTATTATATCATCGGACCCTGTGGCAAGCGAACTCGTTGAAACGCGCGCGATGCATGCACTGGACACACACGGGGTTGCGTAAATTTACAATGAAAACAAGATAAGAAAACCACAGTAAACCCTCTGTTTCGCTGGTAGGGTTTGAGAAGTCAGATAGTCTCAAAGGTCCCGGGACACGAGACAACAGGAATTCCTTTTTTAGGGTTCCGTACCCAAAGGCTAAATAGCGTATCTGACTGCACCAGAAAGTCTGCCAAGAGATGGCGGGAGATCGTGCAGAGAGCCGTGTCCGCCTCTACCATAGTTGTGGACGCCTCATAGTGACCACGACCGCTCTGCCAAGAGCGAAACGACAGAGAAGACCCAAAGGGTGCCCAACGCGACCCTATTACCTCCACTGTCCGTCCGTCCGTCCGTCTGTCTGTCAGCGAGCTGTAATCTCTTGAAGCGTAATAGGTAGACCGCTGAAATTTTCACAGAATATGTCTATAGCGATAAGAATACACAATAATAATTAAATAAAATTATAATTTTAAAGGGGGGGCCCCAAGACTACAAGAACAAGAAATGTCTTAGTAGAGTTAGTTAATATGTTGAGTTAGTACGGAACCCTCCGTGTGCGAGTCTGAGTTGCACGTGGCCGATTTTTTCTGATGTTTCTCTTGATTTTTCTGCTTCTAAAGAATTTCGGCTTCAACTTGTCTGTAGTCTCGACCCAAAAGTTGGGGACTCGAGACAACTAAATTTACAAAAAGTCCCGGGACTTCAAGACACGAGACGTCCCAGGATTTAAACCCTACTCGCTGGTTGGACGCGCGTCTTGTAATTATAACATACTAACTGTCTCGCGCGGTTTTACCCGCGTTCCCGTGATAAAAAGCACCCTATGTCACCCGGGTATAGTGTAGCTTCCCAACAGTGAAAGAATTTTTCAAATCGGTTCTGTAGATTCGGAGCCTATTCAATGCAAATAAACAAACATACAATCAAATCTTTCCTCTTTATAATATTAGTTAGATTAGATGAAAAATAATAATTCCGGGAACTAAAGAATTGTTCGACTTGATGCCCACAGCTACTTTCCACCATCGCAACTCTCGCCATCGACGGGGAGTCCATCCTCACACATTGAAACCAGAATTGTTTCGAACTGTGCGGGCTCAAAGGAGTTTTCTTCCGCGGACGCTCAGATTGTGGAATGAGCTCCCCGCCGTGGTTTTCCCAATGGAGTACAGCATGGGGTTCTTCAAAAAGGGTGTGAAGAGATTTCTTCAGGGTCGGCAACGCGCGAGTGATGCCCCTGGTGTTGCAAGCGTCTATAGGCTACGGTAACTGCTTTCCATCAGGCGGGCCGTATGCTTGTTTGCCACATGAGTGGTATAAAAAAAAACTGCGAATCAACTAATTCAAAGCGCCCGAAAACTACGTCGTTGAAGTGATTGTGTCAAGGATCTAATGAGCAGGAAAGGTGCGAATGCTATGATGACGGATGGCTATTGAGTTGAGAGCAAGAACTTCACGTTCGAAAGCCGTGATAAACCGTTTTAACATTGCTATTAGCCCCCTGTACATAGGTACAAACAAACGCGACGCCGATTAAATATTTGCTTTGGTTAGTGTTTACAACTGGTTTACAAGTTCAAGAATGCACGTCGCATTAGAGGTTATCAGTTATCGACGATTTTGATGTAGTGGAGGCATGCACAGCACAGCACATGCGGGCACTAGGTCACCTCCCGCCGCCCGCACCCCTCGCCGCCCGCCGCCCACCGCTGCATACATACATACCTAATCAATCAAACTCCAAGTAAGCAAGTTTGCTCATTGTACCTAGTTACACCATAGCAATAGAGAAATATTGCGAGTCGGATGCGATGCGATGCGATGCAACCATAGATCTCGATGCGACCTTAAGGTTTCAAGGGTATTTTGTAATCTCGACATCGTATAATTAGTTAAACTGATTAATAACTCAGTACAATTAGATCTAGCTTATTGCATTGAAATACTATAAGTAAGGCGTTGACTAATCTGATAGTGTAATCATAGAATGCAATAAAATGATTAGCGGTTCACGCATATACCTACCTAGTTGTATCACATGTAGCGAACCGACTAGAACACGGAAGAGAGACTAGAAGATGCTCCAACCGAGACACTCTGTAAGGAAACGGGGGCTGTTCTCTCGCGCGGCTAGGAGCGGGTGCAGCTATACTTTACGATACCCAAAGATATACTTAACTATCGCTAGTATTTAGAGAGTACCTACCTATAGTTGTAGATACAAATTCAAATTCAAATTCAAATTCAAAATCATTTATTCAAATAGACCTTCGCAGGCACTTATGAAAAGTCTGACTCTAATACTCTAATACCGGTTCGGAAGGTTGCATTTGCTGAGAAGAGCCGGCAATAAACTCAGCAATTACTCTTTTCAAAACAAGCTTAGATTCATTACATAATATTTACATTCTAATCGCACTGACAACAATTGCGTGCCCCGGCGCGGCCGCAAAACTACAAAGTAGACTGAATCTATATTTAATAAGTAAATAAATAAATGGCAAACTTAAGCAGACCAACCCCCACAAGCAGCACCTGTTCACAAGTATGACGCGTGTGGCAGCCATACAGACCGGAACACACCCGTGTCGATAATTATACGAGTTTTCACGGATAACTAATCGTGGTGATGCAATTGCATTGCATGTAAACAATAGTAGCAGTAAAGCGTGCCAGTAATTGTTATCATAAACAGTATGGTACGTGACTATGTATTACATGAACGCCTTGAGCGAGGCGAGGTGGCCGCGTGGAGTCGAGCGTGGACCGAGAGACGACAAGTGGCGCGGCGCGGCGCGGCGCAGGTTCACACGGTTCGGAGCACCACCACCACAAAACCGGCACATCCGACCACTCTGGCTGGAGTCTGCAATATTTATATCGCGACTACCCAGTCGAAGCCGATAAACAATGTTAGGTACCACTCATTTACCAACAAACTGCTATGCAGTTTGGCAGATGTAACATTGTAATTTTTTTGAAAAGTTTCACTAATAAACGTTTACATACATACATGTTTATAAAGAGAAACTACATATTAGATACACTGCTGGGTGATTGTTGATTCTTTCCTTGAAGAGCCTCCATAATACTCCTGAAACTCAAACGGCAAGTAATATAATTATTTAGGTTTGACTTTCAAAGGTGCCCCTTAAATTGAATTCAATAGTAAATATTAATCATGTGACGATGAAACGGACTCAAACGGACTGCACCATTGATTTGAATTCGAAGAAACAGCTAAGTTGATCTTGTTTGGTGTTTCGCTCAACAGGGCCGGTTCGGTAATGCCAATTAATATTTGAAGACACCTCGACCCAAATAATACTGTTTTGGGAACTTTTGAAACAACACGCGTCTTTTACGTACTTTGTTATTAATTGAAACCTTCACTCCGAGATCACCGGCCTATGTATAGGAGGTGATACTAATTACTTCTATATACGGATGATCAGACTGGAGCCTGCCTACAGTCGCTCGGCTCGGCTACACCCGCTAGCTTTCCATCCGTGACATGTTGCACGAGGCGCGGCGCGGGGGAGCGGGCGCGCGGGGGCGCGGGCGGTGCTGCAATCGATGCAATCATTTATTATTATAACAGTTACACACTAACCCCCTTTATTCGTAATCGCTTTTTAACTAAATCAGTGTAATAGTGTGCCCCGTCCATGCCCCGTCTCACTCTTTCGATCACCAAATGTCACCTGTCAGATAAAGACTTCGGAATTTTAGCTAATCAACGTTTGATAACTTTAGAATTAATAAGGGGGTTATTATAATACTTAAAAATATACAAATATTAAGAAAATTTCAATTATTTACAATTATAAAACATATTTAAATACTAGCTGTGCTCCACGGTTTCACCGTGTTCCTGGGATAAAAAGTACTCTATGTCCTTCTCCATACCATAGGCTAGGCTATCTGCATGCCAAATTTCATGATGATCCATTGAGTAGTTGAGGCATGAAGGTGTAACAAACAAACAAACTCACTTTCGCATTTATAATAGTTAGGATAGGATAGGACGATAGGATATAGGATTATGATAGGATAGGAAGTTAGGATATCCTAAAACACACAGTCGTACATTATTCTCACAGATACGCAAACACTGACAATATATCCGGCCATCCATCCGCAAACAGATCACAGTCAGGATTGTTGTCCAGCAGGGCTATTTTAAAACGCTCGGATTCGATATCGGAAACGGATTCAAAAACGACCGAGGCGATTATCCGCAATTGCTATTTTAATTTCCGAATTCGAATATTTTTGATGTTTCTTTACGGAAATATCAATTCGATTCATCGAAAAGTTTTCGGAAATTTAAATAGCAATTGCTTAAATTTACCTCGAAAATTGTTGAATCCGTTTCCGATATCGAATCCGACGTTTTAAAATAGCCCTGCAGGAGAGCGTTGAGTGCGGAAAGGCGCGCGGGATGGGCGAGTTGGCTGACCACGCGCCACAGTGCGACACGATGGCACGGCGAAAAAATTGTGCTTTCTATTTCTTCGATATTGTCATGAGAAAAAAATCGACACAGTTCACCGTTCTATTCTAACTAGGAACATCATCAATCATAATTAGGGACCTTCTCAATGTGTTTGTCATGTAGGTAGGTAACTAGGTTCACGCACTCGATAATTGTGGATAAACATCCTAAATGCTCTGCTTAGATATCACTAAGCAATGAATGCCTTGAGCAAATTATGAGAAAATAAGTAATTCTTTTCTGGCATTACATGTAGAATCTAATTTTCCACGTTTTATTTTTTTAGATAAACATTATGAAATCAATAATGATGTTTGTGAAGCAGATTGTCCACGTAGCCAGGTCGTTGTTTGAGTGGACAGATTTTCCTCTTTTATAGTTAACTAGCAGCACTGCGACCATGTTGCATAATTGTTGCAGAAACAGGATAAATGCATCGTAAGCAGCCGAGGCACGCAACGCAACGCAACCCTCGAGGCTGTCGCGCGCACCGCAAAACTCGTGACTGGCGCCAATCGATTCCTTCCTCGTCCCAGTGCGGGCAGACCTGGCCGGTACCTGCACCCACATAGAGATAATACTATCTACGAGATACCGTTCACTTTGCAGCTCAAGGAACTTTCTAAACGAGGCCGGTGGGTGATGCGCACGCGACGCCGCGTGTGACGTCACCGGGAGCTGACTCACCGCAACGGCGCGGGTGGCATCAATGGGCGGACCCTCGTCCCTTGCCCGCTCTCCCCCCCCCCCCCCGGCCCCAGGCCTCTCTCCCCGGAGTCACATGACCGCCCCTGGCCCTCCGCCCCTCGTCCTCACCTGCCGCGGAAACCGGCCCGGACTTTCGTACGCCACGAGTCGCGAGCCCCTCCACATTGCACGGCGTGCACGCGGTGCGCGGAGGACTCCCCCCCCCCCCCCGCCTCGTACGCGTACGAGGCGGGTGATCGCGATCGTGATGCATGTGCAGCGGACACGGCGCGTTGTTGTCGCGGCGAGGTCGTCGACCCCGCTCACGACCGCCTCGCCGGCTCGCGCTCGGTGCCGTGCCACTCGTGCCGGGCGGGAGTCCAGCCAGCCGGGCGGGCGCGGCCGGGCCGGCCGGTGCAGGTGGTGCGGTGCGGCAGGAGCATCACTCCTCGCCTCGCCCGCCACGCCAGGGTGTGCGCAGCGCCTCTCGATGCCCTGATCGCCGAAAGCATTACCAGAAACCGACAGTTGATGTTCCTGTTGCCCACAATAAGAAGATACATAAAAGATTTGACAAACTCAAGAGATCGGTTAGAATCCGTAGTCTGTGGTTAGAATAGTAACTTTATAGATAATGTCGTCTGAAATGTGAACAAAAACTTTGGAATTTTGGATAAGTAATTGAGTCAAGCCAAGACTAGGCCTTCCTGACTATCGCGAAGGTTAATTTTATCAAGTTATTAATTCGAAAGGTAGGATCGGTGAACCACCCTTTTCTTTGTGTTTATACAGCTAAAGGTAGCAAATAAGCATACGGCCCGCCTGATGGTAAACGGTTACCGATGCCTATATGTAGAAGCTTGCAGCACCAGGGGGTATCACTGACCTTACCCCAACGAGTGTAGTTTGAATGTATGTACTTATTCAGTGAATAAGTAAGCCGGTACCTATGGAGATACCTTATACATATAAGTATTATGTATAAGTACATATAATATTGCTTCTTGTCATGTGATTCGATGGAAGTTTCCGCGGTACCTAGGTATGGATAATTTAACAAGTCGACCTAATCAGGTAGTTATCAAATAATTTTGTATTATCGACTACATAAAATATAGAATCTCTGTCTGTTAATGCACGATGTTCTCGAAAACGGTTGAAAAGAATTTACAAATGAAATTATTAAATGGTTTTCAAAAATGAACATAATCTTTTAACAGAAAGTAAAGGTGTACAAACTATGGACATTTTGCAAGAAAATGTTGGTTATTTTAATGAATTTGCAGAAAGTCGGCAAAGAAGCATTGTAAGTGATAAATGAAAATACTTAATGTGAGAAAATATATTGAGGTGGCGTGTTGGTTGTTTGACAACACATAAGGGTTTTATGTGTAATTACTACAAGCCACCGGGCGGCCGCGCTACCTCAATGTGTCGAAGCAGCCTCCCTACTCCTCAGAGCAGACCACGTGCGCGCGCGCGCGTGCGTGTGTGCGTGCGCCCGCTCCGTGTACGCACGCACGCACGCACACACACGCGCACGCGCCGGTCCTCACGTGATGTGAAGCACAAGGGACCTTTCACGGGCTCGCGACCGACGCGCGCGACGCGTGCCTTGATCTCCACGCACACAACGCGACGCGACGCGGACGCAACTACGCAACAAACACCCACCGCGCATTGTACAATTTCAATTTTCTCGTAAATAGCTGATTATTAGCTAAAGCAGACATAAACATAGCTAAGACAATGATTCTGTGTACCATTTAGTTATAATTAGTTTACTTCGCCAATTCATAGTCAAGTTCCATTTTAGTCTAAAAGAAGAGTATGCATTAAGGTATATTATATTATACATTGGCCCTGATTCTGTTGTGCACAACTAAACTAATTTTAATGTCACTATGTCTCTTTCTAACAAAGAACATAAGAAAAGGATGTAAGAAATTTAGTCCTGTCAAATTAGTCCAATGCTTATTTTCAATATAAATTTAGTCGCCATCTATCGTGGCTACGCCTAAATACACGCAAAATAAGACGGCAAAGATTAATTTTACAACTTAAAATATGTTCTATCCTTTTTCAATAATATTCGTAAGAAAGAGATGAGATGTGACTAAAATTAGTTTAGTGCGATTTACAACAGAATCGGCACCACTATGGTTTAAAATTGAATAATTCGTGTATGCCGTGGGGTCCGTCCGTCCGTCCGGGCGCGGCGCGGCGCGGCGACCGCGCGGCTCTCCTGTTGTAAAGAGTTCAACGCGAGCGCACCGCAACACCGCACCGGCTCCCTGTGCGCGCGCGCTGCCTCCGCCCGCGCCCAATATATTATGAACTATCGATGAACATATTCTATCAATATTTTATTAAAATAACTCTTACTTAGGTAGATGATGCGGGGCCTTTGTCGAAATTATGTATTTGACTCAACAAACCCAAATGTACCTCCGGGGAATCTGGCGTGTATGAGTGTTTACTGAAACCTCTACTATAAAAATATTTATTTACAAAAAATATGTACAAATTACAATTTATAATACAGAAAATTGTCTCAAGTCTGCCGCTGCCTCCGATTAATTCCGTTTTTCTTTTCATTAGGCTTAGGTACCAACGATTGTTACATTTAATGTGAACTATTACAAACATAAACTTAAATTAATACTATGTGCACAATCAGTTATAGGTAAACACAGGATGCGAAACATGTATCCTTTGAGCATTTATCTCACTCATTTAAACCATATTAATAACTTAAAAATAGTCAAACACTACATAAATAACAATATGGAAAAACACATAAATAATAAATTCACAATTTAATTCAACAAATACTAAAAACCAGTAAGTGAGTAAAGTCGCCAGAGCTCATAGGGGAGGGGGGAAAGGTCGGTAACGCGTGAGCGATACTACTTGTGTTGCAAGCGTCCATATGGCTACGGTAAACGCTTACCATCAGGCGGGCGTATGCTTGTTTACCGATTTAGTAGTATAAAAAAAAAACAAACAAAAAATGAACGTAAATAAATATTTGTCCAACTGATGCTTATTTATTGAATTTTGAATTCTCCGCAGTGGCCGCATCTGCCCCTGCAACTTTACAAGTCGCCGGTAAGTGTGATGGCGCGAGTGTATCGACAGCCCACACCGCGCGGCGACCTGCCGACACTCCACGGGCGGGACAACTCTTTCGTCCTTTACTTGTCGGATGTCTTCCTTTACTTGTGCTACATGGCTTTGCGTCTTGCCAATCATGATTTTAAGTCAACGGGAAGTATAGGAATTACCCTATTGGTTTGATTCCCTTACGCGGCGAGCGTCAAAATATGCGGCATAAACGGAGCATTTTGATCGCGTTGACTTTTTTCACTGCTCTAACTAAGGGATTGCAGACTTGAGTATTTGATATTAATTTCAGCTTGACACGCGATCCTGGGAAAAAGGGTTGGACAGACGGACAAACGGACAACAAAGTGATCCTATAAGGGTTCCGTATGAGGTTTTGAGGTACGGAAAAAATACTCGATAGAGCGGGGCGCGGGGGCGCGGGGGAGCGGCGGGAGGTCAGCAAAGTGCAGCCGCCACACCATAACATGTGGTGCTTCCGTGTTTGCCTTCAAAGACTGCACTTGAACATTGATTGATTTATATCACCGGTACCTATCAAGTACCAAGCGACGGAAACGTTTGTTAGGGTTCGTTAGACAAATGAAATAAAACGGAAATCTAGTGTATTGTTTGTGAAATATTACTTCAGTTTTGCGACTGCAGAAATAGCTTTTATTTATTTATTTATTCAATATTGCACAATGTACACAACATAACACAATACTGGCAGGCAGCTTGTCCAGGCACAAATATTCCGACCTTGAGTCACTCTCAGAGAGCGTGGGACAAGCCTCTTTGTGAAAATACCTGGCAAAATTTATTTTCTAACTTTTCTATAGATACAGACCGCGCGCGCTTGTTAGCTGTCTCTCAGAGTGACTCAGGTCACTGGCTACAAGCTATTCCATCAACAAATACTGGAACAATGTTAGACCGTATAACATTAAGTCTGTGTATTTGTCTTCGTCTTGGTTGCAGGACCAATCAACCTCATCGCTGCCGCTGCGGAGATCTCGTCAACGAGCTCGGCCACCATGGGCTTTCGTGCTCTCTAAGTGCTGGTCGAATATCACGGCACTCGGCTATTAACGACATTATCCGCAGGGCTCTTGTTGTCGCTAACGTGCCTTCCGTACTGGAACCAGTCGGTATTGCGCGGGGCGATGGCAAGAGACCGGATGGTATGTCTTTGATCCCTTGGAGTGTCGGCAAGTCGCTGGTGTGGGATGCCACATGTGTCGATACACTCGCGCCATCTCACTTACCGGCGACTTGTAAAGCTGCAGGGGCAGCTGCGGCCAGTGCGGAAAATTCAAAATTCAAAAAATACGCATCGATTGGACCCAACTATATTTTTGTGCCTTTTGCGGTCGAGACCATGGGACCGTGGGGGTCCGAAGCTCGCCGTTTTGCTCGCATCTTGTCATCAAAATTGATCGAGACCTCCGGAGACCAGCGGGCGGGGAGCTTTTTCCGCCAACGCGTCAGCTTGGCTATCCAAAGAGGAAACGCTGCCAGCCTTCTGGGAACCCTGCCGTTAATCGGAAGCAGCGGCAGGCTTGAGGAAATTTTCTATATATAGATTGTATTTTGTACATATTTGTTGTAAATAAAGTATATACATATCAAAAAAAACACAATACAGTATATATGTATACATAGACCCTGTTAGGGTGTTGCAAAAAACGTATAATATTTAAAAATTATACATTACATTATTATAATTATATATTTTCTTATTACCTAAACATAATATATTTATTATCGCACAATGTACCTACACACAATATAAGTTTGTTGCAAATCATAATATATATATATTTATAATAATTATTACGTTGATATATATATATGTCAGAGAGTTAGATCGTTGGTCGGACTCAGTTGGATTACGATATTATCATGGTACAAGGGTTGGGTAAAATATTAGCAACACTGATTTGACTTTAACGTAAATAACAGACTTAATGCGGGTATGCGTAATATTAAGAACATTGATTTGACTATAACGTGAATAACAGAGTTTATAAGGGGATGCGTATTGCTTTTGGGATAGTTAGTTTATCACAAGCGCTCGAGCTGTACACATCTTAGTGCAATCATTGTTACAACCGGTTCTGTAGCCTGTAATTATTTAAGACATGTGTGAAGTGAAGTAAAGCGAAGTGAAGTGATTATTTAATTGTAATATTATTTCGTAACAATAACGTAATAAACACATTGGGCCCGTGAGGAGTTTGTTGCGTCGCTTCTTCTCCTCATAGGGGACTTTTACGAAGCAATGGTATAACGTTGTTTTATTGCCTGCACTGCGCCCACCGAATCCCGATACTACTGAACCCTAATCGTGGTGTTTGTATCGCTTGGCTGTCGCTGACTCCGACATATATAAACTTATTATTTATACCTACTACTTATTTTACTGTACAGGCTACGGAAACCGCTTACCTACCATCAGTCGGGTCATATGCTTATTTGTTTTTCATTGCAAAGTCTTTGAGAAATGCAATGAAATACGAACTTATATTAGCTATCGATAAAATTAGTTGTGAACGAAACCCTTCATACTATATGCGTGGTCCGACACGGTTTTAAATATTTTGTAGCATTGTAGCAGTAGGTATACTACCTTTCTCTTCTCCGTTAAGATTTTATCTTTTTTAACCGACTTAAAAAATAGGAGGTTTCTCAATTCGACCGTATATATTTTTTTTTATGTGTCGCGGATCGCGGATTACTTGTAACGTTATATGTTCAGTGACGTTACATTTTCTTAAGTACAGTTCTTTTTCATCATTATGGTAACACATTCCTAGATCGACTGTACCATAATGGGCAAGTCGATTATTTTAATCAATGTGTGGCGGTAAACGCAAATATTTTTTATCTAAGAAGGCAAGAATGGTATCGCCCGTTTTGTGAGACGGGACTGGCTGGCGAGGCGACCCGGCCATTTTGTCTGCTCATTGCTCGCTCGCTCCTATTTCAAATTGACACATGACTCCTCCAAACAGTATAATATAATCACTACGTTTTAGTCTACTCAATATTATAGGACATAGTAGGTACGCACTTACGCGCAGTGATGTGCAAAACATATTCTAATATTATTTTAAATAATATTTTATTTTATTGTTGCTGTTGTAACATCTTAATGAAATAAATTCAGTGTAAACCCCCATTTTATAATGTTCGTATGTAAAAACTTAGAAAAGTTTAAAACAAAAATTGAGGTTTACAATTTCAATGCAAAACAAAAAAGACAAATTGGATGAAAATATAGGGAAATAGCGTTTGTCTTTATAACAAAATACCATTTTCGGTAACCATACTGACTGATTCTTAATTCAAATCACATATAAAGAAAGTCTTGAAAGCAAGAGCTTATTACAAGGTAGCCCATTATATTGAAGATAAAGATGTCTGGAAGTAGCATGACTCTGCACAAGTGCACATTGTTGAAAATAGGCCAGATTATTATGAACTTGTTTAGGTTATTATTTTTTAATTATGTTTTAATGCATTTGTATTTTACTTTGTAAAACAAATAATATACTTTGGAAAAAAATAGCCAATATAGTCAGACTGTCCAAAAATATATATAAAAATGTAACATTTCTGTCCTGTTCTTTTCAGTTGAAGGCCGACTTACGAACTGGTGGTAACTTCAGTAGCTTTGACCTTTATAAGTGCCCTACTAGGGTCTAAATTGAATAAGTAGCTTTGACTAACTAGTAATCTGTGCTTTGACTTCGACTTTGAATGTAGCGTTTTTTCATTTTGGTCCCCATCCCGACTCCCGACTAAACAATCGATACGAAGCTAGGATTAAATATTATTCATGTTACTTATTTTTTATACCTATAACCGGTCCCAAAGCAGGTACTACTTTGGTATTTTTTACGATGGGAATCCCACAGATAGATCCCATTCAATGCTTCCTGATAATCGAAAGGCGCGGGCGGTCGGTACGCGTGTCGTCGCATCGGTTCCCGGAGCTGAGCTGAGCTGAGGCTGAGCGCGACTCACCGGTGTGGTATGAGTGTGTGCGGCTAGTTGTTGCTTCAGTATTATTATTAAATAAAAAAATCTAAATCTGCTACAGACCGATAAACAGTCGGGGCGATGTTTTTATCATTACAAAAAATAAAGCGGGCCAGGTGAGAGTCTGAGTCTGACTCCCGCATCGAGGGTTTCGAACTTCGATATTTTTTTATTTTTCAATATTTGTCATCATACCTAAGTCGAAAACTACGCATATCATTATCAAAATTCAAAAATCATTTGTTTAAATAGACCTTCGCAGGCACTTATGAAAAGTCTGACTCTAATTACTCTAATACCGGTTCGGAAGATTGCATTTGCTGAGAAGAGCCGGCAATAAATCATCATCATCAGCTTTTAATGTCCTACTGCTGAGCACAGGCCTCCTTGCACAAATGAGGGTGAAAGGGAACAGGCAGACTCCACCACGCGTGCCCACTGCGGCGAGGTGGAGCGAGGCTAGTATTTTTAACCGACTTCAAGAAAAGGACGAGGTTCTCAATCGGATGTTTATATATTTTTTTTTATATATTTGTACGGACATAAGTCCGTCATATATAGACGGATTTGCAAAATTCTTTTTTTGTTCGATAGGGGTGTATTCCGAAAAGGTCCCATATGAATTTCATATAGATCTGGCGATGAGTTTCGGAGATAGACAACGGAACTCTTAAAAATGTACAGCAAATCAGCCGCGATTGCTGCTATCGCATAAATATGCATTGTTTACGCAATCACACAACAAAACATCAGGCCTGTACACTCGAAAACGTTACGCAGATGTATTCAGTATATAATGAAACTAAAAATTCAAAAATAAATTAACTTTTTAACAAAAAAAGAAACCGCCTTCAAAGTACACTAAAAAGTATAAAATAACTCTTATCTGACACTAATAATAAGAGTTATTTTATACTTTTTAGTGTACTTTGAAGGCGGTTTCTTTTTTTGTTAAAAAGTTAATTTATTTTTGAATTTTTTTTTGTTAAAAAGTTAATTTATTAGGGTTCCGTACCACAAAAGGAAAAAGGAACCCTTATAAGATCACTCTCTTATCCGTCTGTCCGTCTGTCTGTCTGTCTGTCCGTGTGTCACCACCGATTTTCTCAGGCATGGGTGGACCTAGCAAGTTGAAATTTATACCAGACTAGCTTTTGCCTGCGACTTCGTCCGCGTAGAGTACCTACTTCTTTTTTTATAGATATGAACTATTGTAACAATATAGAGCTTTGTTCTTGGCTATTGCCCACCACTAGGTGTGATATTTGATGAAAGTTCACATAGGTTGAGAGCTCACACGTGAGCATGCCACATAAAACTGGCCATGATAAAAACAGTCCTGCCGCAAATCATCTCCACCAAATTTCAGTATTCCCTGTGATTTATTAATAGACATCGCGAAATAAACCTTAATTGGGAACTGCAATCGTTTAAATTCAAACAGAAGGTGACTAGGGATCCATGGCATACGCGTCACGAAGACTGTTTCTCCTCTGGCAGTACCAGTTAATATTTTGGCCTCAATAACATTGTGTCGAAGAGCTGTTACCTGGAGTCCAGTGTGTTCCATTGTAACATTTTGGAGGCCCTATATTTCTAAGCAATATGACAGGAGCACATACACGCAAAATAAGTCTGTGGCACGGAAGACCCGCCGGATAATGAGAATTTAAATTTTGAACAGGATAATTTACAAACTCACTCATATCAACCATGGTGGCAACAGAATTATAAATCATTTCTTCACCTTCGAATGAATTTATCAACAATACCAATAATATCTCTGTCGCATGACTACTCCATCGGTTTGTGTTTAATATTTTTAACATCATGATAAATGTTATTCACAAGTTCCTCAACCATTTTCAGACAGCTGTGGTATTTACTCGTGGCAGATAGACAGACAGACGGATAGATAGGTGGAGACCTATCCACAAGTTTCTCAATCTTTTCCTGATAGCTGAGATATTTACTCGTGGCAGACATACAGAAAGACGGATAGATGGGCGGCAGTAGAGGCTTAGTAATAACACGATACACGTGCACATAATTTTTACTTGAATATACAATATTTTAGTGAATAAACAACCCCTTTTCCCCACATAGGTTGAAATTTAAAAATCAACGATATTATGTGTGGCGTGAGGTTCCAACCATAAGCTGACATAATACATTTTGTGATTTTTTACTTCGAAAATTCAAATAAAAAAATCCCCCTTTTCAGCCCCTTAAGCCTTGAAATTCCAACAACACCGACATACGTTGATAAATTTAGTGATGATTAATTTGAAAATGATAGACTTCCATTCACAACTTCTTCTCCCTTTTCACCCCTTGCGAGGTGGAATGATCAGAAAACGCTGTGACACCTATAAATTAATTCTCAATCGTCAGCCTAAACACATAATTTGAAGATTCTTACTTCAGTACTGACAGACTTTCATACAAATTTTCAACCCCTATTTTACCGTCATACGGGTGAAATTTCCAAAACTCCATAGAAAGTAAACATCACTAAATTTATAATTGTATAGTGAGGGTCACTATACAATTATAAATTTAGTGATGTTTACTTTGAAAATGAAGGATTTTTCATATACAAATTCATCCCCCTTTTCACCCCTGCGGGGTCGGAATTATCAAAAACGCCGAGACACATAAAAAATTATTTTCAATCGTCAGCCTAAACACAAAATTTGAATATCCTATTTTCAAAACTGACGGACTTTCATACAAACTTTCATCCCCTATTTTACCCCCTTAGGGATGAAATTTCCGAAAATCCTTACAAGGTGGATGCTTTGAATGAGATCCCCGGCGTGGTTTTCCCAAAGATAGCATGTGGTTCTTCAAAAAGTGTGTGAAGAGATTTCTTTAGGGTCGGCAACGCGTGATTGATACCCCTAGCTAGTGTTGGAAACGTCCATAGGCTACGGTGACTGCTTACCATCAGGCGGGGCGTATGCTTGCTTGCTACCTTAGTAGTATAAAAAAATTTGCTCGTGGCAGACAGACAAACGGATAGACGTATAGACGGGCGGAGATCTATCCACAAGTTCTTATACATCTCCAGATAGGTATGTACATTATACGTTGCGCGAGTTTCTAAATATAAGCCGTAATAATAAATTAAGTGATTTTTTACTTTGAAACTTCCAATTAAAAAAATATACTATAATGCACATACGACGATGGAGCTTTCAATCGCTGCAAATGCCACCTCACAGACGCGCTCCACAGAATGACTACATAGGTATATCTGTACGATTTTAGTGTTGCTGTTTGATACGATAATAATAGGTCTTTACCGTCTTTACCTATGAAATTGCCGTTCTGCAGTACTGGCCATTTCAAATCAAAATAATTTTTGTTTGGCTAAGAATTCTAATTTCAAATTAATTTTATTTTAAAAACATGGAATTCTTTTTCCAAAAGTAGTCATTTGTTTATTGATTAGTGTTACATTTTCATCGCATTTCAATCTTTTTCGTTATCATGGATACGTTAAAAAATCGAGTAATTATGGAATATGAGTACCGTCGTGGCAGCAACGCGGCACAAGCGGCACGCAACATCAACGACGTTTACGGAGCTAACACTACAAACCAACGCACCACCTGTTATTGGTTTGCTCGCTTCCGTTCTGGAAATTTCGACCTGAAAAATGAACCTCGCGGGCGTCCGAAGACTTTGGTCGACAATGACGAATTAAAGGCGATTGTGGTAGCTGATGATAGACAATCGACGGCTGAATTAGCAGCAGCTTTCGACGTTAGCATCAAAACAATATTGGTCCATTTGCGTCAAATTGGCAAGGTAAAAAAGCTTGACAAATGGGTGCCCCACGAACTCAATGATCGCCAGCGCGAAGTACGCGTCGAAACGTGCCTTGCGCTGCTCAACAGGCACACAAATGAAGGAATTTTGAACCGCATTGTTACCTGCGATGAAAAATGGATTCTGTTTGATAACCGCAAGCGCTCAGCAAGTTGGTTGGATCCTGGTTCAGCACCTAAACAATGCCCTAAACGAAAACTTACCCCTAGAAAAGTAATGGTCACTGTTTGGTGGTCTAGCGCCGGTGTGAGTGATTCATCACAGCTTCTTACCAAACGGGGTGAGCATTACTGCAGATGTGTACTGTGAAGAACTGAACACAATGATGGAGAAGCTGGCACATCTCCAATCAGCATTGGTCAATCGCTCGTCTCCGCTGACCCTGCACGATAACGCGCGACCTCATAATGCACAGCAGACGGTCTCCAAGTTGCAAGAACTGGGGTTGGTAGTTCTCCGTCATCCGCCCTACTCACCAGACCTTGCGCCTACAGACATTTTCCAGAATTTGGGCTGATTTCTTTAAGCAGGGCATCAATAAACTGCCACTGCGTTGGCAAAGATGCATTGATTGCATGGGTGATTACTTCGATTAATACAAATAAAAAATACATGAAAAATTCGTTTACATACAAAACGGCTATTTCATAGGTAAAGACCTAATATATCCACCACCATTAGCAGACACTCTGTAGAACGCACTGGCGACGGTGAAGTTGTTGATATTAAAGAGCATCATATCAGGGTTTTTTCAGTAAAGCATAATGTTTCAAGCTGAAAATACTATCGATATCTGCGTTTATTATCATAACTGTATATAGTGGTACCTATACGACACTTGTTTTTATTAAATTGTTAATATTAGTATTCTACCTATTGTATAACTAGGCTAGGTAGCTATACAATAGAATAAATTTGAAGCATTATATCTACATCTGCGAGGGTGCGGAGTATCTTGACGTGCATCTCAATCTCAAGTTCGACGAGGGTTTCCGACACCTGTAGGCTTTTACGGTACCGCCGATAAAACAACACTGGAATAGAATGGGTTCAGTCAATTCGACTAAACGCAGCCAGTGGTATCTGTTATTTCTAAAATGTTTATAGGTACTTTTAGGTAAACTTTAAATTCTACCTTTGATATAATTATTACCTATGTAAGTGACTAGGTTATAAAACTAAGCAGCCAATTAAAGCTACCTTGCTTACATCGCTTTTCCTGTGCTAGCTGTTTTCCTTGCAAAATTGCTAATAGATCGTACCTGTACCTGTACCTAGTACTGTGCTACTACTGTGCCTTACTTCTACTATGCCTACCTATACTCAATATACATTGGATCTAGTTTCACGGAGGACTCGTCTGATAGGTAAGTATATGATGTCGGATGTGATCGATTGGGGATGGCTAAGCGGTGCTCTAGTGGAGGGCGCTCGGACTGGCTCGGAGTCAAGGGTGACGGGAATGCCACCGAAGGTCGGGCGCGGTGCCAAGCTTTCAGTTTCGTTCCCACAAGCGGCGCAAGGTCCCGCGCTACGAGTGCTCGCGGGGCGCGCGCGGCGGGTTTGCGGGACACCTCGCAACTACGAGATGGTACTTAAGTACGCCTAGGAAATCTGTTTTGGATGATAACACTGTATCGCCCACTCGCTTCCGACTAGATAGATACCTACTAATACATTACGTACCTACCGATACATTACGTACATACACGTACACGTACATACAAGTCAGCGTTGCCAGATTTTTTTCGGGCAAATCGGGTATTTGTAACATCTTGAGTAAAAAAAGCGGGATTCTATCGCCGAAAGCGGGACATTCTAAAAATAACCGGCCAAGTGCGAGTCGGACTCGCACACCGAGGGTTCCGTAGAAACTTGTAGTTATGTAAACAGTTCATTCATCACGGGAGTCTCAAAGATTTTTCCCATTTTTTTTTCGATTACATTGTAATAAGTTTTTTTTTGCGATGTAACTACAGAACGCTTTTCAGATTTCTTCCTTTAGGTACTTGTGCTACATGGAATTGTTTCTTGCCAAATTTTATGATTCTATGTGATTCTAGATCAACGGAAAGCTAGATTCCCTTGCGAGCGTCATAATATGCGGCATAAGTATATGGCCGTATTGTGTCACGGGAGAGCTGGTGTTCTGGGGAATTTCTGTGCAGAGCAGCGTTGCCAGATTTTTTTTCGCGCAAAGCGGGATTTTGTAACATCTTGAGTAAAAAAGGCGGGATACTATCGCCGAAAGCGGGACATACTAAAAAATCCGGCCAAGTGCGAGTCGGACTCGCGCACCGAGGGTTCCGTAGAAACTTGTAGGTATGTGAATAGTTAATTCATCACGGGAATCAAGTCTCGAAGATTTTTCCCCTTTTTTTCGATTATGTCGTAATATAATGGCAAAAAGTTTTGTTTTTGCTTTGTAACTACAAAACTCTTTTCGGATTTTTTTCTTTTATTTGTGCTACATGAATTTACTTCTTGCCAAATTGTATGATTATAGGTCAACGGGAAGTACCCTATAGGTTTTGATTCCCTTGCGAGCGTCAAAATATACGGCTGTATCTTATGATTGCGTTGACTTAGAAGTTTGATTTTTGTATGACACAGTGACATTTAGCGCACTTTGGAGCGGTTCTCCTTAAACACCACAATACGGTGTTTAAGACGCGACACGGGAATGCTGGTGCGACGGGAATTTCTGTGCAGTGGTGTCTTTATAATTTCCCACTTCTACGTCCAACGATGATTTCACCGTCGAGTAAATCCTCGAAAAGCGGGACTGAGCCTGTCCCGCGCGGGACATTTAATTTTGGGCAAAAAATCGGGACGTCCCGCCAAAATCGGGACGTCTGGCAACGCTGGTGCAGAGGCACAGTTTTACCATTAGGCATATGGTAATACTGTGGCAGTGGTGTCTTTATAATTTCCCACTTCTACGTCCAACGATTATTTCACCGTCGAGTAATCCTCGAAAAGCAAAACTGGGCCTGTCCCGCGCGGGACTATTAATTTTGGGCTAAAAATCGAGACGTCCCGCCAAAATCGGGATGTCTGGCAACGCTGATACAAGTACACGTACATACACGTACACGTACATGCACATACACGTACACACACGTACACGTACATACACGTACATACACTCTCTCTCGTTACTGATAAATCCAATATAATTATTTTTTGTATTAATTAGTGTGTAACTTTATTTACAACAAATACTTATGTACAAATTACAATCTATATATAGAAAACTAGCTGTCTCGCGCGGTTTCACCCGCGTTCCCGTCATAAAAAGTAGCCTATGTCACCCGGGGATAGTGTAGCTTCCCAACAGTGAAAGAATTTTTCAAATCGGTTCAGTAGATTCGGAGCCTATTCAATGCAAACAAACAAACAAACAAACAATCAAATCTTTCCTCTTTATAATATTAAGTTAGATTTCCTCTAGCCGCTGCTCCCGAAATATGTTGCACATTTATATTTAATTTTATGACTTATTTTATCATATTTCAGGCAAATCAATACAGGTCGTTGTTTTGGTCAGCGACGAGCGACTCAGGGTCGATAATACAAATTATACTGGTGCTAAAAAAAATATAAAAAAATACTTTATTTTTTTTTTAATAATAAAAATAAAAAATATTTTTTTTTGAAAATCATGTAATAAGCTAAAGTGTAGACATAATACTCAACGGGAGTACGAGGGAGTAAAGGGGTGGGGCGATGGCGGCTTGCGCCTAGCTCTAGACTGTGCACGTGCCTAGTAACCATACTTTGCGGTAATTTTATTTCAAATTGAATAAGGTATTTCTCAACATATTTACAGTATTTAATGGAATTAAGTCCATTTTTGGGGAATATATATTTTGTACTACCGCTCCTGGGTCGCTTGTCGCCGACCAAAACAACACCTGTATATTTAATTTCATTTACCGTAATATCACAATAAAAAAAATATTTATTCATTTAGATTCTATAGTATGTTATTACTATTTATTTATTTGGACAAGCAACAGAAACAAACTATCAATTTTTAAGGTACGACTATATTAAACTTATTTCCCAATGCGCTTATCACTAAAACATAAAAGATATAAAACTGTGGTGTATACATTGAATTTCTCTGTGTAAATATGGTAGTAGTGTGTATATGTATTTGGATATATAAGTGCTATTGCTATTCTGCTACATTGAACGAAACGCGTAAGTGCCACGAAATTTATGGCACTTAAGACGTTTTGGTCGCGAGAAAACTATACTCTATAAGCGATCGAGCGCTGCATTTTTTATAGTTTGGTCAGACGCTCAGACGACACAGCTTGATGTAGCGCTGCAACAATCAGTCCACTGCGCACTCGCTTCGGGCACGCCTCCGTCTGTGCCTCCGCTGTCATCAAGTTCGACAGATTTTTTATTCGGAACGTGAAATCTAGGACCTAGTATACATACATACAGGGTGTTGTTTTGGTCGGTGACAAGCGACCCAGGAGCGGTAGTACAAAATATATATTCCCCAAAAATGGACTTAATTCCATTAAATACTGTAAATATGTTGAGAAATACCTTATTCAATTTGAAATAAAATTACCGCAAAGTATGGTTACTAGGCACGTGCACAGTCTAGAGCTAGGCACAAGCCGCCATCGCCCCACCCCTTTACTCCCTCGTACTCCCGTTGAGTATTATGTCTACATTTTAGCTTATTACATGATTATGAAAATTTTAATTTTTTTATTTTTATTATTAAAAAAATAAAGTATATTTTTATATTTTTTTTAGCACCAGTATCATTTGTATTATCGACCCTGAGTCGCTCGTCGCTGACCAAAACAACGACCTGTAAATCAATGTACACAGTATAATGTACCATAACATGTAGGTATTTGTTTATTAACTTTGTCGTCGCGATTCCTTATCTCGATGTCGATAAACGATCGATGGACATCCTATATGATGATATGATAACAAATATTACTTACATAAACATATACATTTTTACTAAAAGACGTTACGTGATAGGACCTTAAGCACGGTAATATTAGATTACATTACCGTGCCTTAAAAGCTACATTTTGAGCTGTGTTTTGAGTTAGGTACCTTTTATCTACCTACTTACATAATAGTTTCTCTGTATACCTACACACACACACACACAACCTACCTACCTATCATCCTACATCCTACATGTTTTTTTTTAAATCTTTATTTATTTATAATTTAAATATTTTTTTTTATATAATTTAATTTATGGTTTAATCACAATGATTATACCTACCACCCTCGAAGAAACACTTTATCATAGTCTACGTTTCATTCCTATTTTAACCATTTTTATTAACATCTTGGCTTCAAAAACGTATTTTGTAAAGTTTTGAATTCTGGTTACGTCCCCTTAAACTTTTTATACCTACCCCAAATCCGTAGACGAACAAAACAAGAAACGGTATTGTATCTATTTATTTAGATCACCGTTTCACTCGGTCTCGCCGTGCGTCGTGTGTTGTGTATGTGTGTGTGTGTGTATGCTGAGGGAGTGGGAGAGATCGGGGGTGCACGCAGCCTCCGCGCAGCGCATCTCGGGCTCGGGGAGCCGGTGTCGCGCCGCGCGCCGCGCCGGCATCTCATCGACGACCTCGGCCGACGGCAACGCGGCGCGGCGCGGGTGCTACATGGTACCTGCTTCGCCGGGCTGAGCGCCGGCACTTTCCGTCGCTCCGTCAGTCGCGCCCCGACCGCGCCGACGACCGCTCGTTTTTAACGCGCCCGCCGCGCCGCACCTCGCACACACGTACAAACGCAAGCTCGCAAAACGCCCGCCTCCCCGCGCCTGCCCACGGAGCTGCAGCCGCGAGGCATGTTCAGCTGACACCGCCGCTTCGACCACCGCACCACCCATCTGTCCACGTCCCCAGGACTAGCAGACACCGACAGTACCGCGCGCAAGTGAGTCTCGCACCGACCGCAACCGCCGCCGCCGCCGCCGCCGCCGTCGCCGTCGACGTCGACGTCGCCGCGCCGGCTGGCTGATACGTTTGGATTTCGCAGTAGTGCATCTCTTCAATCCGAAAGTTACGTCTGAGCCAGCGAAAAGTGTTTGTAGTGTATAAAAACAGCAACCCGCATTCTGGATGCAAAGCTCGGTTCGCCCCCCTGCGGATCCATCGAGCTACATAAAGGAATCGGAGCCCGCGGCTCACGCTCAGGTAGTCGAAATATTAACGATGCACCTTATCACCGCGCCGCGGCCGTGTCTCCGCGATTAGAGTACCGTAGGTAGGTAGACACCCATGGCATACAAAAATCGTAAAGGTTGTCGTTTTCGACGCACTGAAATGTGAGTCATGGTCGCATTCTTTTGTTATTATCTCCTTTAGAATTGTTGCAGCTAATTAGTTAATTACCGCAGTAATACCTGAGCACGTGTAATTAGCTCCTTTCGCCGTTTAGTCGACATAATTCTATCGGAGAGAGTGTCACAGACACTTGTGCTCATTGCAGCAGCCATTGTGTTGCGAGTGAATCCCGATCTAGTCCGAAGCGAGGTAGTGCGAGGGTAGCTCGGCTTGCATCCACTTCGAGATCTGTTGGACCAGCGACGAGTGGCTGCTAGTGAGAGCTGCCCACCTCTGCGTCTCAAAGTCGCTTTCACAAAATAATCTCAGGAAAATGCTATCAGCAAACCAACTTGCATTGCATTACTCTTTACCGTAAACCATTTATTTTCCTCATAGTGAACCGACTTGTGGTCTCGATAAATTACCGGCCATAACTAAAAGCAACGTTATTATTGACTTGTTAGGTACCTACCTACATTGTTGAAGTTTCCTGCAGGGCTACCTGCACATGTGTCACTAATTTTGGCTTCAATTTACTCGATTTATTGACATATATTGCAGTTCCGCTGTTCCATTATTGTATACTAGTTACACAGACTAGTTATTGTATATCTAGGTTTATATGAGACATTACGACTTTTAAATGTGTAAAGATGCGGTGATTCAAATAATCAGCTAGTTAACATATCGGAATATATCTCGCTCTGCGACCGTTACACATTCTATCAATCAATATCGAACACGATTGATATTTCTACGAACTTCACAATTGGTGAGTCAAGTTTTTTCAACTTCGTTGATAGATTCTGCTCAGTACGAAGTCCACGCGCGCGCGTCCGAGAAGTTTAGCTCAGTTTTAAATCTTAAATCAGTAAACAACGTCGCTATAACACGTCTCGAATGAAACAATTCCTTCATATTGACGATATTTTAATAAATACACAAGAGATAAAATACACATATTGTGAAAAACTGGATGACTATAAAAAAAAACCCGCCAGGCGGCATGAGGCAGAATAATAATTAATTAATTGTATCGTGTGTGCGATGATAACAACCGCTGCCTACATTAACATTTGAGCGATAACGCGTCTCCCGGCCCGTGCGTGTCTCGTCCCGCGCCGAGCCTGGCCGCAGCCTCTCACTCGAGTAGGTACCTACCTACTCTACCCGCGGCTTCAACTCCTTTTCTCCTTCACATAAAGGATCTTGTGTCATCATAATAATGCACACGCGTCACATTCGTCGTCATTTAACTTCTTCCTATTTAATTAATTTGTCATCGTGCATGCCAGTCACGTCTTAGTTCGATCCTAGCCTATATGCTTACAGAACCATATTTTTATAGAAAGCCCTCCGTTGACATGTGAGGCTGTCGATAGTTCACTGGTCTTCCAAACTTTGTAGTGTCGCCCAACGTGTGGTGCAAATGACCGGCAGCTTATAGAGATAACAATTTAAACGGTGAAACAAGAGGATATAGGAAATAAAACAAAATATCCCGCTCAATATAATAGAACCTGATGATCAGGTTAACGGAAGGGAACACATACCTTTATCAAGGAAAATCACCACTCTGCAATATTTATTTGTAAAATTACTACAGCTTTTGTCCAATGAACGAAAGGCATTACTAATTAATACTTTATATAGGTACCTATTGAACCTATATTAGGTTACAATTATCCTAACCTTCCCCGTGGTTTGTTCTAGGCACTTTTGGTGGATTAAAATTCATTTCCTACGTAATAAATTAAAGAGGGAATAGCTCGGTATTTCTTTGTGTCCAGTCTTATCACGTATCTAAGTAAGTATCCTACCGATTTTCAGTGTCAATGCAAACTTATACATGATAGACGAGACCATATTCAAAGATATTTCACACAACAGATCGAACAGTGTTGGCGAGCGTGCGGTGCCAATCTCATTTTCTCAACATGAAGCTATTAAAACGTGCGATTTATTTATAAAATTTATAATTCCATCAGGTTGAACACCTGTTTATGTAAATGATTACGGAAGATTTTGTTCGTTTGTTGTTTTCGATCATTAGATCTCATCGCTTTCGATTAGCGTTTACAAAAACTGTTATTGGTTTCACCTGTTTCCTGTAAACGAAAATGGGTTTCTTTAATTTACTTGAATAAGCTTCTGGCGCAGAGCACGATGGCCATCCAATAAGGTTACTGATGACCTGATAGGCTTATATTCACTGGATAATAACATGAATGCCTTAAGAACATTTTTTGAACTGGTCTACATTCGTTATAGACTAGGAGGGCACGACAGAAATGGTAACGATAAGGTAAATGGATGAAATCGGGTTCATCGGATAGAGGACACCTCTCTGATGAATTAAATAAGTCGGTCTGCCTGCGCCAATTGGTTGCGTTATCTAGATATGGCGCCTGAAAAACGGTTTATCGTGACCGAAAAAAAATGATAAGGTAAATGGCTGAGCTCGACGTAGAAAGTAAGTAGTAGTTATACTGATGTCATTATAAAAAAAACTGACCAAATATTCGGTTGCGTTATCTAGATATGGCGGCTGAAAAACTGTTTATCGTGACCGAAAAAAAATGATAAGGTAAATGGCTGAGCTCGATGAATCATGTAAGTATTAGGGCATACTAGCTTAGTAATAAAAAAACTGACAAAAATTTTGGTTGCGTTTCGTAGTTATAAGCGATCTACGTAATAATTATCAATATGTATAATTTTAGTGTTTTACGGTTTCGCGGAATTTACATTGTCAAAAATATGAAAATGTTATTAGTGCCACCCCCTCCCTTTATATGCCCCGCTACTCCGCCTGCACTGAGCGGCATTCACGAGTCAACAGACATAGTATAAGATTATAACATTGTTGTGAAAGATATTTTGCACTAGTTACCTGCACGAGCTTACAAGCAAGTTCAGGCAACGCTTACTCGCGCTTTTCACGAGTTGAGAAGTGTTTTATTATAAATATGTCAGAATTAATGTACCAGATTAGTGAAAATAGTGTAAAAATGAAAAAGTTGTGTTGTTTAATGAGAACTCTTTAAAAACATCATCATCATCATCAGCCTATCCCACTGCTGACCCTCCTTTCACAAATGAGGGTGAAAGGGACTGGGCAATACTCCACTACGCATGCCTACTGCGAATTGGTGGAGGTAGGCTAGTGGTCAAACTACTGTTGGAATTTTTCAAGCCGCCTAGTAGGCATCCTACTAGCTTAACGACTATCATAATTATGTTATAACCGGGACCAACGGCTTGACGTGCCTTCCGAAGTACATAAACGCTCGATTCGAAACCACTAGGCCCATCTAGGTACTAACCACGACGGTGGTAGCCGATCGATTAAAAACGGCTAATCATGCTACACCACGAGCGCATTAAAAAACTGTTACAAATTCGAGGTAATTGTATCTGAAGTACGCAAACATATAATTACCAATTAACATAGATTGCCATTGTAGTTATCATTTATCATGTTATAAAAAGTTTACAGCAGTTAAAAGTACGTCCACTTTATTTCATAAGTTTACTAAGAAAAACGCAGTACCAGATACACATAATTGATTACCAGTTACACAGTTGGAGAAATTCTACTTACAGTGCCTAATATACCGAGCACACCTTAATATTTATATTATATAATATTCTTGCTAAAAACAAAGATTATCAAGATGCACTAATAGAGTTATACCACGATGAGCCATTGAACAATAAAACATGAGAAAAATTAGAACAATTTGTTTGCGACATGGATTATGATCCTGTGTTCCCTAGATGGGGCAGAGGGCGTCTACAGAAACTCTGGAAACTCTGAAGACTTCCCGATCTTCTTCGCTTCGTCAAGCAAGTGCGTCGCCAGGTTTGTTTGGGACGGCCACGCTTTCGTTTCCCCTGCGGATTCCAGTCCATTGCCTGTTTGGGTATATGGTCGGGGTCCCTTCGGAGAGTGTGGCCAATCCAGTTCCATTTTTTTTTTTTTTTTTTTTTTTTTTTTTATTGTTTATAGGCCTGTGTTTGACCGCAATCTGACCATGGTAAGTGATGATGCGGCCGAAGGTGGTGCACACACAAAGCCTAGAAGGAACTGGCTCTCAAGTGCAGCTGTCGGAACACACCGAAAGGTGCTTGGCGACAGATTTTCAACTTGAGGGTGGTAGCCAGCCAGGCGGGTACTACAAAGTACCCTACCACCGTGCTATGGTTTCCTCACGATGTTTTCCGTCACCGAAAGCTCAAGCTCATTGTAGGATTCGAACCCGAGACCTTCATCTCGGTATCCGACGTCACTACCACTGAGCTATCATCGCCTCGAAATTTGCGACGCTTGATCTGTTGGTCGATCGGTGTTTCGTGGCTGCGTTCTCGGAGCTCTACGTTCTAGATTTTCTCGGGCCAGTGGATAACGAGAATTTGGCGAAGGCATCGGTTGACAAAAACCTGGAGCTGGTGCCAGATGGCTTTGGTTACTTTCCATGATTCACACCCGTACAGAAGAAGTACAGACTTCACATTGGACCCGAATATCTTGAGCTTAACTCTGGGTCAGCTTCCGAGACTGCCATAAGGGGCGCAAATGCACGAAAGTTGCTCGGGCCTTGGCAATCCGATTGTTTGCGACATGTATGGCTGCAAAACTATGTCAATTCAGTCAACGAAGATCGCCATAAGATGCTTTAAAAAAAAAAAACAAACCTAATAAAAAAAATGAGAAATTTTACAAGAGTCTTATGAATTTTGATGCTTCTTCAATGCCACCTTCAAAAGTAGAATTGGATCATCATATTACGCGCAAGATATGTATGGAACATATGGAGCAATGCCTATTGATAAACTCCCAGTAGTCTTTCGCCAGTCCATAAATTAAAGTAAATTGTTGATTCTATAATAATTGTAAAACTATCGACACGTTACAATAAAAATCTAAATTCATAAATATTATGGGAAAGTCCGAATAAAATTTTTGCAACTAGCTTTAATGTCTTAAATAACTAATATATTGATTTCAAAATTCCAAACAGCAGTTATTTTTTGCGTACGGTAGATGGAAAATAATTGTAGGCGTGTTGCCGCCAACATCATCACTATAGATTCATGCCTACCAGACAACTAAGCATTTATTTCATATAATACTCAAACTATAAAAGAAGATGAATATAACCGCTCACTGCTGGCGGGTCGGCGGGAGGTATAAAGGAGGGCGCCCCCCTCCCTCACCGATATCATTTTCATATTTTTGACAATGCAAATTCCGAGAAAACCGTAAAACACTCAAATTATCCATAGTGATAACTGTTACGTAGATTGCTTATAACTACGAAACGCAACCAAAATTTTTGTCAGTTTTTTTATTACTAAGCTAGTATTCACTAATACTTCCATGATTCATCGAGCTCAGCCATTTACCTTATCATTTTTTTTCGGTCACGATAAACAGTTTTTCAGCCGCTATATCTAGATAACGCAACCGAATATTTGGTCAGTTTTTTTTAAATTGACATCAGTACAACTAGTACTTACTTTCTACGTCGAGTTCAGCCATTTACCTTATCGTTTTTTTTTGGTCACGATAAACAGCTTTTCAGGCGCCATATCTAGACAACGCAACCACTTGGTGCAGGCAGACCGACTTATATGGCATCAGAGAGGTATCCTCTATCCGATGAACCAGAGTTCACCCATTTACCTTATCGTTACCATTTTTGTCGTCACCTCCTAGTATATTATAGTTTGGGTGTTAAAGTTGTTATCTTATTTATTACCCACGCTCCGTTTTCTAAGTCAGTTTCCATTTCCGCTCAGCTGTGTTAGTTCCGGATCGTACACGAGCCGTCCCGCGATGGGTGTAACCTCAAGCTCCAAATCTTTGCAACAGATTAGCGTCCGCGCGTCCTTTACTTCCGCTCTGGTGATGTGTGCTCGGAGCTCGCCGGTCTGGTCAGACTGGTCCACCCACGCGCTCGGTTATGACATCGGCGATGACCGACGGTATCTCCATATTTAACATGCATGGGAATTCGGGTTCTTATCTCGGTCATTTATTATAGTTCTGTGCAACCACATATATTAAAAAAGTGTGCAACGGATTATATCAAGCGTTGTTTTAACGCTACCGTCGCGTCGTTCGCCGTCGGCAGCAGACAACGTGTACTGAAAGGCTCCACATGCATGTAATGGTAAAGCTTGGTAAATTCGTGTGACTCGCCGTCTTCGCGTTAGGCTTGTACTCGTATTCCTCCAAGGTTAGTTAGACCATGAGAAGGCTGTGCGATTATTGTGCCTATAACCCGTACACACGCTGAGCCGCACGTCACGGGTGCCATGCGCAAAGAGAAGCGACCGACATGTAACACGTACACGCAACACGCGACTCAGAAGCACATATATACACGCTATAAGTATCACGTAAAATGACTGCAATTTACACGCTTGATCGCAACATATCAAACATGAAAACTAATTAGTTTTCATGTTGAATTTTACTAAAGTAGGTTACTCACACACCTGCCGTAGGAGCAATCTCGGGCGCACGGTGGTCATTTAGAAGTTGTCTCTTCTCTACACACAAGCCTGCCGTTCATTGTGAGCCTTGTGAGAGTGAATGTCGTTGAACACACCCGTTGTGAATGACGCCAGTTTTATCGAAACCCTAAAGGTTCAGTATAGCCTTGGCGCTATCCACGCTGTTACTGCCTATAACCGACAAAGAAAAGTGGATATTGGGTAAAGAAGTGGTTACAAAAATGAAGCGAGTTGTATCACATAATCAATATGAAACAATGGAAGTAGATCTTAAAAAAATGCGAATGGATATTGTTTCTCTTCAAGAGCACCTTGCTATCATCCATTATGAGCGAAACACGCATGAGCGAAATACTCTACGAAATACTAGAGTATTAGAGTCAGACTTTTCATAAGTGCCTGCGAAGGTCTATTTGAATAAATGATTTTGAATTTTGAATTTGAATTTTGAATTTTGGAGCTAGGAAGGACTCTGCCGCCCTGGTTACCTATAAAGCACTTATTACACTATCCTATTTGTAGAAATCTAAATAGGAACACTCTAATTAGGAAATAGGAAGCTAGTGATCACACTAAACTAAATTGAATTCTAAATTGGAAGGAGTAAAAGTTCTAAAGTGCTTAAACATCACAATTAAAGGGTCAAATTAAATTGGCAAAGAATAAAAGTAACCATCGCGTTTGTGTCTTTGATTGAGCGACCACTTTTACTAAAAAACGCTATTATTACTACGTACGTATAATAGCTCAATGTGTACAGATGTGCGAGTAGCCCGTTATGTTAGGTACAGGTTGCTTCAATCTTCTAGTTCGCTCTGAAATCGAAGTGGTTCGCGTCGCAACAACGAAACACTTCAGAGCGAACTGCAAGTTTGGATAGAGGCTGTTTTTGTTACCTGTTATATTGTTGTTTAATGTTATAAAAGCGGCAGTGAGTCTCGCCTGTCTGTGGTATCGTTTTCATGGCTAAACCACCTGCCAGGCTAAGACGATTAAAATACATATAATACATTTAATCCTGGGATCGCGTTGCCACCGCACGGTGTTCCGGTATTCTAAATTCCGGGATTATTGAAATCACTATTACCCTCTCATTGCCTTGCCCGGTGATAATTACCATAAAATTTAATTGCTTTTTTTATACGACTAAGTCGGTAATCAAGCGTACGGCCGGCCTGATGGTAAGCAGTTACCGAAGCCATAGGGACGCTTGCAACACACGAAGCATCGCTCACGCGTTACCGACCATTCCCCCTCCCCTATGAGCTATTTAATTCGGAGCCATGAGTGAAAGTATTTTAACAAGTATAGGGAAGTAAGCACTTGATTGGTGATCTGCTTCGCCAGCCAAGGCCAGGTGGGTGGGTCTCTCTCTCTGCACTTACTTTCCGTCAAATCGTTTTATTTGTATAGTTACCTAGTTCCAATGATATCAGTCACTCTGAAACAGTTCTACGAGCAGAGCACCCGAACCCGGGACAGTGAAGTAGGTACCTACGGACGACGAGTACGTGCCGCCCGACGATAATGAGAGGAAGCATGTGCGGCGCCAACGAGTCAATTTAAATAAAATGTTATTTTTAGGCCGGTACTGATTAATAGAACCGAATACTAAAAGCCACAATAGGTATCTTTAATCTGTGGCCACAATGGGAGTCGCTGTAACCGGGACCGGCTTGTGACACCTATCTGATTGTGATTGTGTCGATTGTGGTTTCGTGGTCCACGCGCGTCACGCTCGATCATCGATTGTTATTGATTCTGACGATCATGAACC
>OX596252.1:17849833-17947333 GCA_951394255.1 Polyploca ridens
GTTCAATAAATAGGGTACGCTTAGATCTTTAAAACTACGCAACGGATTTTGATGCGGTTTTTACTATGAGTTAAATAATTTTCACAGGAAGGTTTATATATACATATATAATACAACCTTGTTATTTATACAGAACATATAAAAAAAGTCATTGTTTCGTAAATACATATAATTTTTGCGCTTTCTTTGCTAACGCTGACTAAACTTTACGAGATATATCAAAATGATTTACTACGGAATTGTGTATCATAAAAATATGTACAAAAAAGTGCGCGATGGTATGTCTATATCCTATGGATAACCCACAGTAACTATTTTTATGCGATTGAGATGTTTTTTTTTTGTGGGTTTATAGCTTTCGGAGTTATTTTGACCCATATAATATTATGAATGCCAACGTCATAAAAGGACCCTAAATTACCAACTTTGGAGTTAATCAACCCAATGTAATATTAATGTATCGGGTCTATTCGCGCACAGATTATTACAAAGAAAATTATTATCAAGCCACGCAGTAAAATTCTTAAAACATTAGTAGGTACCCCTTTTCGCCCCGTTAGGGGTTGATTTTCGAATTCGAAACTCAAAAACACTTTATTTATACACACAGTATTTCTTTATTTTCTATACAAAGTATTAATTCCGAGTTTCAACTTAATGGGAACCTATGCGGTAGGCTATTTCCATACAAGCTTGAAAACCCCCTAACCCCCTTTTTTCAAAAACTAATAATGAGAAATTTTATTATTTATTTAGATAAGTAATCCTGCTAAGTTTCAAATTCATAAACCCATAAGGGATATGATTTTTCATACAAACAAAATCCCGCTTTTCACCCCCTTAAAGTTTGAATTTTCTAAAACCCCTTCTTAGTGGATGCCTACGCGCGTTATAAAAGCAAGCTATGTGCAAAATTTTAAGCTTGTAGCCCCAGCAGTTTAGGCTCTGCGTTGATGAATCAGTCAGTCAGTCAGTTAGGCAGTCAGTCAGTCAGGAGTTCAGCACAAGTAATTATAAATATGTACCTATATATTGAGATAAGTACTTACTTACTACTCAACTGTAATTTTATGCAAAAAATATAAATCTATTGGTTTGTGATACCTAATAATATAATGTGGGTAAAATACCTATATACCATCTTGTGGACTTTTGTAAGGTATATTTATGAATGTTGGTACCGTGCAGTGTCGGACAGCAAGCCGCGCGAGACGTGGCGGTCCATGATGCGGCGGCGGTTCAACCGCAAGACGCTGCACAAGCGGCTGCCGGTGACGGCGTGGCTGCCGCAGTACAACGCGGAGCGCGCGGTCGGCGACCTGATCGCCGGCGTCACCGTCGGCCTCACCGTCATCCCGCAGTCGCTCGCGTACTCGAACATCGCGGGCCTGCCGCCGCAGCACGGCCTCTACGGCTCCTTCCTGGGGTGCTTCGTGTACATCGTGCTGGGCGGGTGCCGCGCCGTGCCCGCGGGGCCCACCGCCATCGCCTCGCTGCTCACGTGGCAGGTGGCCGGCGGCGTGGTCGAGAAGGCGATCCTGCTCAACTTCCTCGCGGGCCTGGTCGAGCTGCTCATGGGCGTGCTGGGGCTCGGCTTCCTCATTAACTTCGTGTCGGGCCCCGTCTCCTCGGGCTTCACGTCGGCGGTGGCGCTCATGATCGCCACGTCTCAAGTCAAGGACCTGTTTGCCATCACCGTGGTCGGCGACACCTTCCTGCAGCAGTGGATCTCCATATTCCGTAACCTGCACGCAGCCTCGCTCTGGGACCCCGTGCTCGGCTTCATCTGTATCGCGCTGCTTCTGCTCATGCGGGTGAGCCTACATATACATATATAATATACCTACCAGTATTCGTTATTGATACGGCAATAACTTTAAATATTATTTTATATTTTTTTCAGAAAGTGGTACACTTTTATGATTACAGCCGGCGAAATCTCGATTACAAGCGTAATGTTGTACTGCCATATAGTATCATCTCTTTCGCCTCGGCTAAAAATTGACGAAAAGGTTGCAAATAAGACCTATGAGTTGACTATGTGATTGTCTAAGAGTGTACGAATGACCTAGCGATCATTCGCTGTTTTTTTTTTATTATGTGTGTTAAACGATAAAAACTTAAACCGACTTCGAAGTACACTAAAAAGTAATCAAATGCTGACCTGATGACCCAATGGGGAACAAACGGGAAGTGTATCATTTCAAACAAAAAAAGGATTGTCCAAATCAGTTAATAAATGACGGAGTAACAAACATTTAAAAAAAACTAGCGAATTGAGAACCTCGTCCTTTTTTGAAGTCGGTTAAAAATGAGCGATAATGCGCGTAAACATGTGACATGGTAAATTGTCATACATACTTGAATCAATGTACGTCACGACATACTAGAGGCTTTGGGTGTCAAAAATAATTATATGCTATCACAGACTACGGAGGACATATTCTCGCTAACAAAAAACTGTGTCTATGGAGTCGGCCACCTCTCACGCACACCTTAGTTGGCTATTCCGCGGGAAACTAGACTCTGTCGCCGTTTACACAGAGTCGATTACTCGCGCTCAACTAATGTATGAATGTGTGCGTGCCGGCTTGTACATACAGCTTGGTGGCCGACTTGAGTGACACAGTTTTTTGTTAGCGAGAATATATCCGACTTTTTTTAACATCCTTGTATGCTATTTTCAGAGAATCGGAATGATCAAATTGGGTGCCAAATCGGAATCTGGCCCGAGTACGCAACAGAAGGTGGTGACAAAGTGCCTGTGGCTGGTGGGCACGTGTCGCAACGCGATCATCGTGGTCGCCACCGGCGTGCTCGGCTTCTGGTTCGTCGCAACGCATGGCAAGGCGCCCGTGCGGCTCATGGGTCAGTACCACCCGACTCGGCCGATCCTATATCTCATTATCTGTATATCGTGTGCCTTTGCCAATTGTTTGATCGTGTTGTTTCTTTTTTATGCGTTCTCCAGCCGAGAATATTCCGAGCGGTTAGTAGCGTAGCGATCAAGTTAGCCCTCACCACCAGACTCGATACCTTCATCCTCGACCAGACATAGTAGGATTAGAGTAGCGTAGCGAGTAGTCTCACCGCCCGACTCATAACGTCTCATTTCATTCCCTATCATAGCGTCGCCGGCGCCGCACCGGTGGTCGGTAGTGAGGGTGAGTGCAAGTGTGACGAGGGTGTGTGTGTGTGTGTGTACAGGTGCGATCCCGTCGGGCGTGCCGATGCCGCAGCTGCCGCCGTTCAGCTACGAGCGCGGCGACAACTCCACCGCCGACTTCCTGGACATGGTGTCGGAGCTGGGCTCGGGGCTGCTCGTCATCCCGCTGATCGTGCTGCTGGAAGACATCGCTATCTGCAAGGCGTTCTCGGACGGGCGCACCATCGACGCCACGCAGGAGATGATCGCGCTCGGCGTCGCCAACGTGGCCAACTCGTTTATGGGCGCGTACCCGGGCGGCGGCTCGCTCGCGCGCTCTGTCGTCTCCAATGGCTCCGGCGTCAAGACCACCTTCAACGGTCTCTACACGGGTGAGTACTTCCTCCTCCTCCCCCTCCTCCTCGTTGTCCTCATCTCTGGAAACACTGTTCTGACCCGTCCAATGGTTCACAGGCGTAATGGTGATACTGGCGCTGCAGTTTTTCACGCAATACTTCGAGTTTATCCCGAAAGCGGCGCTCGCAGCCGTCATCATCTCGGCCATTCTGTTTATGGTAGAATACAATGTCATAAAACCCATGTGGCGAGCAAAAAGTGAGTTTAATTCAAGGATTATACACAATGATTATACAATTATATTCTGAGCCCTTACATCTGACTATAAAATTATTGACTATGTCTTTCTACTACATCATCTCTAGGTACCTTAAACAGAGGGAGAACTTATACATTTATAATGTATGCACTTATACGTTTCTTGTCGGATAGCGCTCTGAACACATTTGTTCAATATCTAGTTATTTTCATTTGTTCACGGTTCATTCGATATGGCGATTCGGCACCCAACATTTCGTATTCTGTCTCATTTGAGAGTGCTAAACAAAATACTGTCGCTATTGTTATACTATCATTTAGATTTCCAAAAGATTTCCAAATCTTAGGCAAGCACTTATATTATGAATGCGAATGTTTGTATTGAATTGTTTGTGGATGTTTGTTAGTGAATGAAACGTCGCTGCGTCGTACTGGCACTACTGGCCGAACGGATTTGGATGTTTGGCTCATACATAAGTAAATCATACCTACTCTCAAATAAGATTAGATTATCTTGGAGTCTTCTGGAACGCGGGCGAGAACTAGGATATAATAATAATAATAGACCGCGGCGAGCTCCCAGAGGTGCATCTATGTAGCCCTTGGCAAAATTCAAATTCAAATGTTTATTCAATATGGGCCCCAATAAGGCACTTACGAACGTTACAATTGATTTTACCACAATATGGCGACATTTATTGTTTTCGATTTTTTTGTGTATAAATAGATTTTTATTACATGATAAAGTAACAGGATAAATATATGTGTCGCGTTCAGTGACAGCCAAGCGATACAAACACCTCGATTTGGATTCGGTGGTATCAGGATTCGGTGGGCGCAGTTTAGGCAATAAAGCAACGTTATACTATCGCTAAAAGTCCCGTATGAGGAGAAGAAGCGACGCAACAAACTCCTTATGGCCCTAACTAATAGGTTTATTGACGTAATATTACAATTAAATAATCACTTCACTTGACACACTTAGTCATACATTTTGATAGGCTTCAGATCCGGGTGAAACAATGATTGCACTGAGATGTAGAGGTTGTAGTAGAGATGTAGAGTCATTTTATTAACGTTTATAAGTGCCTTATCAGGGCCTAATTTGAATAAATACTTTTTGATTTGATTTGGTGCGTACAGCTCCAGAGCTTGTGATAAACTAACTGTTCTAAAATTAATACGCATACCCTAATTAACTCTCTCTCTCTTTATAGTCAAATCAGTGTCGCCACTATTTCATCCAACCCTTATACCACGATATCATTGATAACATTATGATCCAACCGAGTCCGACCAACGATCTAACTCTCCGATATGCATTTTATAATTATGCTAGGACGTTATTAAAGACCTACGGTCTTATTCAGAATGAGTTGATTTGATTTAAGTTATGAAGGGTTTATTAGCTCGTTATAGTAAAATTTCCAAAAAAATTTATTCATAGTGGCTTGATAGCGCTAAAATACTCATTAACTGTTCTATAAATCCGTTTGATTTGTAAAAGCCAAGACCCTACAATAAACCTCTGATAAAGCTCCGATAGCTGAAAAAACATGGCCGACAGCGATCAGCTGTTTTGTGATTGAAGTAACTTGTATCGATTTGTGAAAAAAGAAGTAAGTCGACATAAAATTATTGATGTTTTTTTTTTGATTCGCCAAAAGAGAAGCAAAGGATAACAGCCATACATACAGCCATGACTTGTTTGAAATCATATCTGATATTATCGATCGTAAGAAATATATAGGTAAGGCAGATAAGAAAGAGTTAATAACAACGTGGTTATGAAGAAGTGCAACAATATCTAAAAAAACCCGGTAAAGTGCGAGTAGAACTCGCGTGGAGAGGGTTCCGTACAAACATTATATTATTTCTGCCATAACATGTCCTGTCATATATTTCAACTACTTATGTAAGATGTTCGCACATTATTAACAAAACCATGTTATTAAGAAACTATAGATTTCTTATGGGTTAATCTATAATTAAAGAATTATTTTCAGTACTTTTTTTCTAAAATTTAGAAGAATGGGTGTTGGTTAGACTTATATAGGCTTTAAAATATTTATTTTAATATTTAAAAAAATAAAGGATACCAACCTATTTGAATTTTCTAATATGTCCCCTTGAAGTGACTCCCATATTCCAAAATCATTAATTTACAGTACACGTCCGTGTTTGGGTCATAGAAATTCATATGCCTACCAAATTTCAACTTATTCGGTTCAGTAGATTCGAAGCAAATCAGCTGTGACAGACGGACAGACACACGAGTGATTCTATAAGGGTCCCGTTTTTCCTTTTAGGTAGGTACGGAACCCTAAAAAAACAAACAGTAAAATTTAGATTCTTCCAAAAGTATGGTATTCCATACTAGTTGTCCCACGCAATTTCACCGGCTTTCCCGGGATAAGAAGTTGCATATAAGTTTCCATTAACGAAGCTTGTCCTACTCTAGCCAGTTCTTACTTCTCCACCATTTTCGGTTCTAGTCCTGGCTTTAGCATGCATTTTTTTAAATTGAATTTATAATTGAACTAGGAAAGTACCTATTCCGATTTGTTAATAGGGCTCCATCGAATTACGGAGGATTCTACCAGTGTCATGATCAGAGAAAATTATAATTTTATAACCGAAGCGGGAAAATTTTGGACCTTCACAAAAAATTACTTTTAGAAATGACCAAAAAAAAACAAAATTGTTTATGGTTTTATACTCATGGCAGGATCCAACCGAAGTTTTTTTAGCCGAATGGCAACATTTTGTTGCTTAACAGCATTTTAGTTACCTATCGGAGCGCTATAGTGCCATTATGAATAAAGAATTTTAAAATACGTTTGATAAACCTTCGATAAGCATTTTCTATAAATAAGCCCGCTAATATAGACCCTATAAATAGGGTGACCTAACTGAATGTAACGTTATGTCGCAGAGTTGGATCTAATTCCGGGTGTGGGGACATTCATCCTGTGTCTAACGCTGCCCATCGAGCTGGGCATCCTGATCGGCGTCATCGTCAACATCATCTTCATACTGTACCACGCGGCGCGCCCAAAGTTCTCCGTGGAGATGCTCAAGGTAAGTACCTACATCTGGTGGAGTTGCGTCGGTACCGCAGCACGAGAGAGTGACTGGAGGTCTGTAACGTTGGGCACATTGCAGACGGAGCACGGCATCGAGTACCTGATGATCACGCCAGACCGGTGCCTGATGTTCCCGTCGGTGGACTACGTGCGGCGGCTGGTGACCAAGTGCGCGACCAGCAGCTCGGTGCCGGTGGTGATCGAGTGCACCCACATCTACAGCGCCGACTACACCGCCGCCAAGAGCATCGAGCAGCTCACGGCCGACTTCCATGCGCGCCGCCAGCCGCTCTTCTTCTACAACGTGAAGCCTTCCGTGTGCTCCATCTTCGAGGCGGTCGCTAAGCCGGAGCACTTCGTCGTGTTCTACGAGGACGAGGAGCTGGACCGGCTGCTGGCCGACGACGACCGACTGGCACCCGCCAAGTCGCCGCCTTCGCCGACCCCTCCGCCCCCGGGCCGCGCGTGAACCGGCCGCTACCTACCAGCGTCCACGGACACCTCAAAATATGCCCTATCTTTCCGCGAGACGATATTTTTGGAGATCGATTTGACGGAGTGTGATATTTAGGAGAGACGAGACGTTATCATTATACACATAACGACTTCTTTATCTTTACTGTAGATGCTATCTGTAAATACGTTCCCTTTCGAGTGAGCTTCCATCGGCGCGGTTATGCGTCGATGTAAAATTGTATTTTCGTGCACATATAGGTATATTTCGGTTGGACATCGTTGTCTGAGTGCCGATGGCTGTGCGAGCTGTGATCGAGATCGAGCCGGCGGCGCCACAGTGACCAGCGCCACGCACCACAAGGCAAGCGCCAGGTCGTAAACCACCTTACGCGCCCTCGATAAATTATTATTTAATTTAAACCTTCTTAGGACTTTAAAAAGTAACGGATCGTGATAGCTAAACATAGAATATATTTTAAGTGTGAATTTATTTATTTTAAGTAAATAAAGTACAATTTAGGGATACCATTATATTTTATTATGATATTGTTAAGTCACAAAGCTTTAAGTGGCCTAGATAGAGGGGAGGGGGGAGCGCTCTCGCTCCGTAATAACAGCAATAAGTGGACAAAGAGGACAGGAAGCGATGTTGCGGGCCGGGTGTGGACGGAGCACATAATGTTTGTCCCCAGTGTTGTATAACATCGGTCGGCCGCATATGAAAATATTTTAATTGTGATAAAAAAATAGTAACCCTGATGGCGAAGCTACCGATTGATGGGCACGCCACGCGCCGGCGCCGCCGCTGCCGCTGCACCGGCCCGAGCCACGCGCCACGCCACCCCGCGTAGCGTAGCGTAGCGGTACACGCAAACATTGTATAGAGAGATGTATGTATTTATAGCTAAATACTATGTTATAGACAAAACAATGTACTTATCGATTATTTTGTGATCCTCGACTAATTCGTTAAGAAAATATAAATATAATTATTTTCAAAATAAATTCAGAGAATAAATAGATTATCTATATACCTATTGATAGTGACAAACAATGTGATGATTACCTACATGTGTGTGTGTGTGCTAACTTGTGTCGTATGATTGTGACTTTGTGAATGTGTACAGTCGCAGTTCCAAGAACAAAATTATTAAACTCTATGAGAGTATTATTTGTATGTGGTTTTATTCACCTTCGATAATTATCCTTAATTTATTTAATATTGAATTGAAACTGTAATAAAAAGACCACTGTCATCAGACTTTCAGGTTCATGAATGAAAACGAGGTTCATCAACGTTGGCATCATGTTTGCCATTTTTTTACGGGTCAGTTGGCGCACTCAGTCAAGGTTCCACCTACCCCGCTGCAGGTCGTGGGTTCGATTCCACACAGGCCATACATTTGTGCATGCATGAACATGTCTGTATGTCCGGAGTTTGGGTGTAATTAATTATGTATATTAAGTATGTATTTACAAACAAAAAAATAGTATTATGTAATATATCAGTACCTCTACAATGAGTTTTCTATACTAACGTAATCTACACACGCTAGCGACTACGGTGAAACATTTTGAATGAAATGCTTCCAAAAGTTTTTTTTTTTTTTTTTATATCACTTAGGTAGCAAACAAGCATACGGCCCGCCTGATGGTAAGCAGTTACCGTAGCCTATGGACGCTTGCAACACCAGGGGCATCACTCTCGCGTTGCCGACCCTAAAAGTACCACTAGTATCCACTAGAGGCGGCGCTCGTCATAGAAAATATTCACCGTGGTCGGTAGCGTGTATAGATTACGTTAGTGTAGAAAACTCATGGTAGGGGTACAGTTATCTGGTTTCCATAGTACAAGCTCTGCTTGGCATGGGATCAAATCCGTCAATTCATTCATTCATTTATTTAATCAGTTTGGAATAATATAGATGCCGGTGACAGTGACAGCAATGTGATACAAACGCCACGATTAGGGTTCAGTTCAGTAGCAATATAACAACGTTACCTAGATACCCTAGATACTTTTTATTCGGAAACGTCCCGTATGAGGAGAAGAAGCGATGCAACAAACTCCTCATAGGCCTGATAGGTTTATTGTTGTAATTTCATAATAAAACTTGACCGTTATTTGAAACCTTATAGAATGAGATAGGCCTTCCTTGTTTTTATTTATTTATTTATTTATTTATTTATTGTGGGAAGACCAACAGCTATTTATTACAAAACATAAAACATTAATATTTCTCAGGAAGCCAATAACAGGTCTTCACGTATAGGTACTAGTATAACAACTAAATCTGTGATCATCAGTTACACAACACACTCTTTGCATGATATGGAAGTGAATAAAACATATGAGTTCAGATACATACCCGCCAAATAATTCTAAAACAATTCACAAGTTAAACATTAATTGAAAAAATCATTGCTTAGTATTCGCCTCGCCGATGTAACGCTTGTGCAGAAAAGATCTAAATCGTGCTGTCTAGCAAAAATATTGAAGTTGTTGCTTGCTCTCCACATAAAAGAATTTTGTCTATAATTAGAATGGAGAACCGGGACATTAAGTAATGGATAGTTCCGATACGATCTAGAAGGAGTATTTAATTTTATTTTACAAAGTAATTCGGAACAATCTACTGCATTTGATGCTATTTTCAATAAGTACGAGATATCCGCTATTTCTCGCCGCTTAACAAGGGGAAGAAGATGAAATTTTTTACAAACGTTTAAATAATTACAGGACTTGTATGGAATTTTTAAACGAAAACACAAATGCTTGATAAACTTCATTTGGACTCGCTCAAGTCGCACCACGTACTTCTCATAACGGGGATTCCAAATTTGAGAGGCATATTCTAATATAGATCGGACAAAGGTACAATACAGAATTTTAAATGTTTTGGCATTCTTAAAGCTAGCAGAGACGCGCATTATAAATCCTAATGCTCTAGAAGCCCTAGTCACTACATCACTAATATGCCTGTCAAACAGGAGCCTCGTATCGTGAGTCACTCCTAAATCACGGACAGCAGTGCTTCTCTGAAGAGTCTGGTTTTTCAAGGTATAGTTAGAAGACAAAATATTTTTTTTACGTGTATATGTCACTACAGAGCATTTCGATGGATTGAGATCGAGTTTGTTGATAAAACAATAATGATCCAATCGTGTTAAGTCTGCTTGAAGAGATTGGACATCTGCGAGTGAATTTACAGTGGTGAATATCTTCATATCATCTGCGAAACAGAGTAACTTAGAATTAAGGAAACAAGCTGAGATATCATTTAAAAATACTGCAAATAATAAGGGCCCTAGCAATGAACCTTGAGGAACCCCACTGGGGATGGTAACCCAGCTAGAAATGTAATTATTAACCACTACAGCTTGAGACCTATTGTCAATATAAGATGAAAACCATCTGCTTTATTTCTGCTTTATTCTTCCTTCTTTGTCTACCATATATTGCCGTCTCGCTCGCACATCTCCCCACCATCCACAAAGGCGGAGCGCGAGCTTGTGCCGCGCGCTCTCTGATCATTGGCGTCCTGTTTTCTGTAATGGACGGTTGTGCCTAGCCTAGCCTAGGCACTCGTAAGTTATTTGTATATTTTATATACCTTTGTACCTTCTTAGATTATTAAAATAATAATATATGATTTTAACGGTTTTACCGTTCGATAATTCAATTTAATTTTGATATTGTATGCTCATGTCTTTGAACAACTAATTCTTAAATTATTGAATCTACCCCTGTTCTGTCATCTGTGATCTACCCACTTTTTATTGATAGTTTTGTTCACAGTTGAATATTAATATCGGGGGGCACGGCAGTGCCTCCGCCAAGTCGAGCGCGAAGCAAACACTGCCGTACCATCCTTTACTGGAACCATTTCGCCGCATTTTCAGGCCCCTATTTGAGAACCAGAAATTTTCGTCATCCAGTAAGCAATAATCACATACTTAAAATCCAAAATTTCAAGTCTGTAGGTCATTTAGTTCCGAAGTTAAGCGAAAGCAAGGTTAGGTTAGGTTAGGTTAGTTAGGTTTGGTTACTTTACATATTTTTATACTATTTCCTTATATTTAAACATGTTATCTTATTTTCTATACATTATTTAGTTTACCTTTTTATCAAGATTACTCCAGATGGGATCACATGATTTAATTTAAATTTTGTCTTGCTGTTCTTAGATCTATTGCCTTACTATAATAACATTTTATTAATCTATACAGTTATTTCTCATATGCTAAACAAATATATTTATACTAATATACTATATATAGCACAATTTATTATACTATTTATTCCTATTAATAACAGTTTTGGCTATGTCTACAAAATATTCTATAAAAGTTTCCCTATAAATTTTGTGGTTAGGTTAGGTTAGGTCAGGTTAGGTTAGGTTGGGGTGCGGGTTGCGCGAGAAGAAAAAGGGGGCTGCGCCTCCTGCACGTGCAAAGAGCGACCAAGCTCCCCCCCAGGACGTGACGAATGAAGTTGGCCTAGGCACTCGACGGGGCGGAAAGAAGCGACGAGGAGGAAATAAGGGAACCCCTCCCCCTGCGCAGAGTAAGCCAGCCATGGAGCCGCGCTCTGTGCCGCCAGCCCCGGGAGCTCGGGAAGAGCCCTGGTCTACGGTGGGGGGGAGCGGTAAGAAGAAGCCTCAGGCACAGACCGCATCGGCACCGAAGCAGAACGAGCAGCTGCAGCGGAAAAAACAACCGCGAGTGCGCGTCCCGGACTCGACGGCAGTAGTTATTAAACTGCAGCCGTCCGCGCTAGAGAGGGGCGTGACATATGCGGCTGTTATAAAAGAAGCCCGAGACAAGGTGAACCCGGCTAGCCTGGGCATCCCCGGGTTAAGGTTCAAAGTGGCCGCTACGGGCGCCCGGATGTTTATTGTGCCGGGCGCAAACAGCGGCGACAAGGCGGACTCCCTCGCAGAAAAACTGAGAGGGACCTTTAAGGAGGAGGACATCCGGGTCTCCAGACCCGTGAAGTGCGTGGATCTGCGCATCATGGATCTGGATGACTCGGTGACCCCTGGGGATGTCCTAGCAGCGTTGGCCAGGGTTGGTGGATGCCCAGAGGCTTCCATCAGGCCCGGTGTAATCCGCTGGGATCGCCGCGGTCTTGGGTCGATTGTGGTTGGCTGCCCTGCGGCGGCTGCCCATAAGGTGCTGGAGCGGAAGGAGCGCTTGCTGGTCGGCTGGGTGTCGGCACAGGTAAAGCTCCTGCAGGCGCGCCCGACGCGCTGCTTCCGATGCCTGGAGTGTGGGCACGTCAGGGAGCAGTGTCAGTCGGAAGTGGACCGTAGCGGACAGTGCTACCGGTGTGGCCAGCTTGGCCATAAAGCCGGTGAGTGCTCTGCCGCGCCACACTGTACGGTGTGCGAGGCTGCAGGAAAGCCGGCGACCCACAAACTTGGGAACAAGGCTTGCGTCGCGGCCCGGCCGCCCAGCAAAAAGAAAAAGAAGAAGTCGAGGGCTAAAGCAGCCGCATCGGCTAGCCCACAGCCAAGCACCAGCGCGGCAGCGGGCGAAGTGGTGGTTCCGATGTCAACGGAATAACGCACGCCCTTCGCTTGCTGCAGGCTAATATCAACCACTGTGCCAGAGCTCAGGATTTGTTAGTCCAGAGCATGGCGCAGTGGAGGATACAGCTGGCTGTGGTGCCTGAGCCGTACCTCATCCCTCCCGGTGATGACTGGGTTGGGGACCGAGATGGCCTAGTTGCCCTTGTCCGTCGGGGCGCCGCTGGCTCCCCTCCCTTCGAAAAAGTAGCGAAGGGTAGGGGATGCGTCGCGGCGTTGTTGGGAGAGATAATGACCATAGGGGTCTATTTTTCTCCCAACAGGCCCCTCGCCGAATTCGAGTCCTTTATGGACGAGGTGGGGGCCCTGATCGGACGGAGCCATCCTCACCCCGTGCTGGTGGTCGGGGATCTCAACGCCAAGTCTGTGGCGTGGGGATCTCCCGCAACCGATGCGAGGGGTGAGTTCTTGGGGGATTGGCTCCTTGCAAATGGCCTATCGGTCCTCAATCGGGGGTCGGTAAACACGTGCGTGCGGTATCAGGGTGGATCGATCGTGGACGTATCGTTTGCGACCTCCGCCCTGGCACGCCGGGTCCGAGGCTGGGAAGTTCTGGAGGACGTGGAGACATTGTCGGATCACCGATATATTCGGTTCGACGTCTCCGCTCTGCTCCAGAGAGTACCGGATAGTCCGATTCGGCCCCCGAATGGGATGAGTCCAAGATGGCGGCTTAAAGCCCTCGACACGGACGTGGCAAAGGAGGCGGCGATGGTTCAGTCCTGGGTGCCCGCGCCTGATGGACCTGTGGTGGTTGAGGACGAAGCGGACTGGTTCCGGGAGGCGATGACGCAGGTGTGTGACGCGTCGATGCCCCGGGCCAGGCTTTGTCCTCCTATAGATCAGGTGTACTGGTGGACCGCGGAACTCTCGCAACTGCGTGAGTCTTGCGTTGAGGTTAGACGCCGGTACACCAGATACCACAGGAGAAGGCGCAGGGACGAAGCCCAGACGGCTGCCCTATACGCCGCCTACAGAGAGGAGAAAATAGCGCTGCAGACGGCGATAGCCATCGCCAAAACCCGTGCTTGGGAGGAGTCGTTGGAGGCTCTCAATCGTGATCCATGGGGAAGGCCCTACAAGGCTGTGAGGGGCAAACTTCGCCCCTGGGCCCCCCCGATCACACAGAGTCTCCAGCCGCGACTCCGGGAGGAGGTTGTTTCGGCCCTGTTTCCACACAGGGAGGAACACCTTCCCCCGGCGATGGTTGCGCGTGACGCAGCGCCCCTACTACCGGACGTGACTCAGGTGGTCCCGGAAGTATCGCAGGGGGAGCTGGGTGCGGCCGTTTTGAGGCTTCGTGCCAAAAATTCGGCCCCCGGCCCCGATGGCGTTCCGGGACGTGTGTTGGCTCTGGCCCTGAACCCCGACGCCCTGGAGCTTCGATTGAGGGGACTATTCGACGCCTGTCTGGCTCAAGCCATAATTCCACAGAGGTGGAAGACAGGTCGTCTGGTTCTCCTCCGGAAGGAAGGGCGTCCAGCGGAATCTCCCTCCGCCTACCGGCCCATCGTGCTGCTCGACGACATTGCCAAACTCTTTGAAAGAGTTGTGGCTAGGCGGATCGTCGAGCACCTGGAGGGTGTGGGTCCGGATCTGGCGGAGAGCCAGTATGGGTTCCGCAGGGGTCGATCGACCATCGACGCGGTGATGCGGGTTAAGTCCCAAGCGCAGGAGGTAGTTGCCCGGGGCGGGGTTGTCTTGGCGGTGTCACTCGACATCGCCAACGCATTCAACTCCCTCCCCTGGAGCTGCATACTGGAGGCGCTCCGGTATCATGGAGTGCCCCTGTACCTGCGCCGAGTTATCGGGGCTTACCTGTCCGAAAGGTCGGTGGTCTACCCCGGCCGAGAGGGCTGGAGCCGACGGGAAATGTCGTGCGGTGTTCCACAGGGTTCGGTTCTGGGTCCGCTCCTGTGGAACATCGGGTACGACTGGGTGCTGCGGGTACCGTGTATCCGGGGTGTCGACGTAACGTGTTACGCCGACGATACCCTGGTCACCGCCCGCGGCACGACGTATAGTACAGCCGCCTACCGCGCCACCGCTGGAGTGGCGCAATTTGTGGGCCGGATACGACGGTTGGGCTTGGAGGTGGCCCTTAGCAAGTCTGAGGCCCTGTGTTTTCACGGGCCTCGGCAGGCGCCACCTCGGGATGCCCATATCGTCGTGAGTGGAGTCCGCATAGACGTCGGGTTGACGATGAGATATTTAGGTCTCGTCCTCGACGGTCGGTGGGATTTCACAGCCCACTTCGGGCGCCTGGTGCCAAGGGTGATGGGCGCGGCGGCTGCTCTCGGGCGGCTGCTGCCGAACACCGGCGAGCCGGGCGCCCTTTGTAGGCGGCTGTACCTGGGGATCGTGCGATCAATGGTGACGTACGGAGCTCCCGTATGGGCGGAGGCCCTGAATCGCCGCAATATCGCCCTTTTGCGGAGACCGCAGAGGGTGGTGGCAATCAGGGCTATACGGGGATATCGCACGATCTCCTGCGAAGCGGCGTGTGTGCTGGCCGGGTCCTTGCCATGGGACCTTGAAGCGAGAGCCCTCGCGTCAGTCTATTTCTGGCGTGAGGAGGCGCTGGCCCAGGGCGAGACGCCGGCACCACGCGAGGTGGAGGGGCGCAGGGCGCAGTTGCGCACGCTTGCCATCCAGGAGTGGAAGTCCAGGCTGGAGCACCCTAGTGCGGGTCTTAGGACCATCGAGGCCATCCGTCCAGTGATGGATGAGTGGCTGGAGCGGAGGCATGGCACGTTGACCTTCCGGTTGACGCAGATCCTCTCGGGACACGGTTGTTTCGGGAGGTATCTGTGTCGGATTGCCGGGAGGGAGCCGACCGCCGAGTGCCACCACTGTGACGGGTGCCTCGAGGAGGAGGCACAGCATACGCTGGAGGTGTGCCCAGCCTGGGCAAGCGAGCGCAGCGAGCTCTGCGCCGAAGTGGGGACAGATCTCTCGCTGCCGAGCGTGGTTCGCGCTGTGGTTGACAGCGAGAGATCGTGGGACGCACTCCACTCCTTTTGCGAGCGAGTTATGCTCGCAAAGGAGGCGGCGGAACGTGACAGGGAGGACACTACCACCCTGGCTATCCGCCGCAGGAGAACCGGGCGTCGGAGGGCGGCTTTTTTGAGCCACCTTCCCCCCAACATGGGCCCAAGGGTGGCGGACTCGGGGGAGTCTGCTGCCCATCAACATCGGGCCCGAGTAGTGGAGCGTGTGTTCCCGCACGCTACTCAGGAGGAGACGGCGGAGACAAGAGCTCCGGTCTCTGCCGTCGACGAAGAGGAGGCCTCCGATCAGGCCGTCGCTGCTGGATACGCGGACGAATGCTTCGGCGCCCCCGTATATCCAGCCGGCAGCGACAGGTAGGAACGCCGTGGGGTTTTAGTCAGTAGGAGTCTGACATAACCCGGCCGCTCCCCCCGGAGTGCCCGGGTATCCATGAGGATTTCCCCACGTAAAAAAAAAAAAAAAAAAAAAAAAAAAAAAAAAAAAAAAAAAAAAAAAAAAAAAGGTTGGGGTGCGGGTCAGGTAACCTCCACGTGTGCCTAGTTGGTTGCTGGTCTCTTTCGGATACGTCCGGGGGGAAGAGTAACTCGCTGGGCTGGTGCACCCTGGGCACCGTCAATAACTTCCCATTCGTGGGTTCTTGTTGGCGGTGGCAAATAACCTGACAGGGGGGGGGGGCTGGCGGGTTTGAAAAAGGCCTTTTTCAAGGCCCCCGTCAACCTTGCGTTAGGGTAGGGTTCGCTCTAGGTGTTCCTCTGTTTTAGCAGAGGACACTCTAGATGCGACATGGGGACCTATTAAAAGGTCTCAGATAGTGCCTTTCGAGGCTAGACAGGTGGAGAGGGTGGTTTCTTGACAGGGAACTACCAAACAGGGGAGCCTACGCCAGCTCCCCTTGAATCCCGGAGCCCGCGGCATTTTTCCAAAGACCCCCATCGTTGGTGGTATGGGGTACGGAAGGTGTTGTGGACCGGAGGGCTTGCCTTTATTGGCCGGCCCGCGGGAAGGAAACCCTTTAAAACCCGACAGCGAAGTCGTTAAAACCTGTAGATAACTGGCGACCTCTACAGTATGTAGTCACACTTGCGGAACGGGCGTCACCCGGAAGTGTTTTTGTATATCGACCCTTATCGTGGGAATCAAATGGAATCAAATAAATTAAATTCACAACAAATAACGGAGGAAGAAAAGAGTGAGAGGCAGGAGCTGGTGACGAGCGACGTCACCAATATCAAACCATTGAGGAGAGAACTTCGCGTCTGTATGTCGCGTCTCTCGGAATCCGACTCAGACACCAGTATGGCCAGTCTAATAACAGTCGGATCCGAGAGTGAGAAGGAAGAAGATCGCCTCTGGCGAAAAAGGCCTATAGGCCATGACGAGGAGATATTGTCGCCGCCCAAAGGAGCGGCACACAAATCCAAAAGAGGGAGAGGTCGTCCGCCCACCACAGGCGATTACGTGGGCTTGGCCGCGGCGAAGGCCCGCCTTAACGCGGCCAAGGAAGACGAATTACGGTTGGAGGTGGAGGAGAGCGTGGCTGGAATGGCTAAGACTCTGAAAGAGTCTCGACATGCCTGCCGCCGCGGCCTCAACCCGCCCTCTCCCGGTGAGGATACAGCGCAGTCGCTATCGGCATTAAATCATTTGCTGTTAGAGGCTGCGAAAATTGTGGAGACTGTTGCCTCCACATCCCGTAATCTAAAAGGGACAAGTGTAAAGACTTTGAAGGATGCAGCCTCCACTATCAAGGAGGCCGCGGTGGGTATAAGGGCCCGCACAGTGTCCGAAGAGGTGGCACAGCTGGAGGCCGAAAATCAGCGGCTTTCGGCTCAGCTGGCGGAAAAGAGTAGCCAGCAGGCGGCGGTGGCAACCAATGCCGCGATTCGAGAACTACTGGAGGAGGTATCTCGATCCAACATCGTGACGTTCGGCAATATGCTGAACGCACGACTTGAAGCGATTGAGTGCCGCCTTCCCCCGGAGCCGAGGTTGCGGCCGCCGCTGGCGGCTGACAAGAAAAGGATGGAGGATGAGGCCGCGGCAGTGGCAGTGCCACAAACGCAGCCATCTGGGTCGGGGGTCTCAGCCCCTCAACCCAAGCGGGCTTCTAAGCCCCAAACACCAGAGGTGGGGGTAAAAGCCCCTCCACCAACGAAGGCCCCAAAACCCCCGGTGCCTCTGCCAACGTCTGCAGCCCAGCCTAAAGCTGAGGGCAAAGGCAAGGGCAAAAGCAAGGGCAAAGGCAAGGGGAAAAAGTCGGCCCCGGCTCCAGTTAGGGACCCAAGCCCTGTGCGGGATGCTCCCCCACCGCCCCCGTTGACGAAGCAGTGGACATTAGTTGCTGCTCGGGGTGCAGTCAGCTCTGGGAAGCAGATCAGCACCCAAAGCAAAAATGCGGCGGCGGCGGCGAAGTTGCGTGCACCATATACGGCTGCGGTGACCTTAACACTACAGCCGGGTGCGGCAGAGCGTGGTGCGAGCTACAGCTCCGTATTGAGGGAGGCTCGGGATCGCATCGATGAAGCGAGTCTCGGGATAGAGGAGATGCGCTGCAGGACTACTGTCACCGGCGCCCGAATCCTCGAAATTATCGGGGATGGGGGCGCTGAGAAGGCCGACGCTCTGGCCTCTAAGCTCAGACAGGTCCTCAGCGCAGAGGTTGTGAAGATTTCGCGCCCGGTTAAGAGGGTGGATGTGTTGGTATCGGAATTGGATGATTCCGTCACCGCCACCGAGGTGGTGGTTGCTTTCGCTGCGCAGGGAGGGTGCCATGCCGACGACATCAGGCCAGGTATCATTAGCGATCGGGCCTCGATGTGGCTCAGCTGCCCAGTGGCTGCCGCCAAGGCTGTAATCGGCGCCAAACGCCTTAAGGTTGGCTGGGTTTCGGCTAGAGTTGCCCTGCTGGAGGCGAGGCCTCTGAGGTGCTTCAGGTGCCTCAACCTGGGCCACGTCGCCAGCAAATGTGAGTCAGAGGTGGACCGCAGTGGTCTTTGCTTCCGCTGCGGAAAGCCGGGCCACCGGGCGCGTGAATGCCGGGCCGAGCCCAACTGCACTATATGCGCAGCAGCCGACAAACCGGCTGGGCACCCTCTCGGCGGAGTAGGCTGCGTAAATGGAGAGAAACAGGGGAAGCCAAGGAAAGCCAAACCTAAAAAGAAAAAGGCTAAGGCCAAGGGCAGCGAGCCTACCCAGCGCCCAATTGCGGAGGAGCCAATGGAAACCGCGTCATAAATGTCCAGTCTCCCCATACTGCAGGCGAATATTAACCACTCTGCCAGGGCCCAGGATCTCTTGTCTCAGACCTTGGTAGAGTGGGGAATTAAAGTAGCCGTGGTCGCCGAGCCCTACTTCGTCCCCGCTCGGGATGACTGGGTTGGGGACCGGGAGGGTTTGGTGGCCATTGCCGCCCTGGCTGCCGCTGGCGCCCCGCCCATCGACCATGTGTCGAAGGGTAGGGGCTACGTGCTGGCTGCCGTCGGCGGCATTGTAGTAGTAGGGGTATACTTCTCTCCCAGCCGGAGTCTCGCCGACTTCGAGCAAATGCTCGTGGAGGTGGGATCTCTGGTTGGGCAGGTAGCCCCTAGCCCCGTGCTAGTCGCTGGGGATTTCAACGCCAAATCTATGGCGTGGGGATCTCCAGTGACGGATGCGCGGGGTGAGTGTCTGGAGGAGTGGGCGGTCTCCTTGGGGTTGGCCGTCCTCAACACGGGCTCGGAGGACACGTGCGTGCGGCAACAGGGTGGATCGATAGTCGACATAACGTTGGCATCGACTGCCCTGGCGCGCCGTGTCTGGGGCTGGAGGGTGGTGGTGGACGTGGAGACACTGTCTGATCATCGCTATATCCGATTTGATGTTTCAGCGCTCCCCACCGGCCCGCAAGGCTTGGCCCGGCCCTCTGTTGTTGGGAGTGGTCCACGCTGGGTGTTGGGGCGGCTCGACAGGGAGGTCGCCAGAGAGGCCGCGATCATCGAGGACTGGGTGTCTGGGCCCGCTATCGGCCAGGACGTGGATGAGGAGGCGGGGCGCCTTGGTGCTTCGCTGGCTCGCATATGCGACGCAGCGATGCCCAGGACAAGGCCCCTCCCTCCACGGCTTCGGGTGTATTGGTGGAACAACGAGCTCCGCCGCATGCGTATTGCTTGCGGTAGGGCTCGCCGCCGATACACTCGATGCAGGCGAAGGCGGATCCGGAACACTCAAGAGGAGAACGCCTCCTACGCCGCTTACAGGGCTCTGCGCGAAACCTTCCAAGTGGCAATCGCGCGGGCCAAGGAGGCGGCGTGGGAGGACTGGCTACGGATCCTTGATGGCGACCCTTGGGGTAGGCCGTACAAGGTGGTCCGCAAGAAGCTGCGGCCCTGGGCTCCCCCCCTCACGTCAAGTGTGGACGGGGACTTTTTGGACGTAGTGGTTGGCACCCTCTTCCCACAACGGGGTGAGTGGTTGCCTCCGGCGATGGCTCGACTCCATGCGCGATCTGCTGAGGACGATACCCCCGCTCCACCGGTATCGGAGGCCGAATTCGGGGCGGTCGTCCTCAAACTAAAGATGAGGAGGACTGCCCCGGGCCCGGACGGTGTACCGGGGACCGCCTTGGTGATCGCGCTGGAGGAAATCAGCGAGAGGGTGAGGTCCCTCTTCACTGCATGTATGGCGCAGGGTCGTTTCCCGCAACGGTGGAAGACGGGCAAGCTCGTCCTACTACTGAAGGCCGGGCGCCCGGCCGGACTGCCGTCGTCCTATCGTCCGATTGTGCTGCTCGACGAGGTGAGCAAACTCTTCGAGCGCGTGCTCGCTGCTCGCCTGGTCGAGTGCATGGATCCGGACCTGGACGACGCACAGTTCGGTTTCCGCCGGGGTCGGTCGACCCTGGATGCCGTCGCGCGGGTGAGGGACCTCGCCGAGGAGGCGGTCTCCTGGGGCGGCGTGATGCTTGCGGTATCATTGGACATCCGCAATGCATTCAACACGCTGCCCTGGGAAATGGTTAAGGCGGCGCTGCGGTACCACGGTGTTCCGCAATACCTGCAGAGGGTCATCGCCGATTACTTTGCCGGGAGAGTCGTCATCTTCCCGACGAGGGTTGGTGAGGGGAGAAGGGAAATGTCGTGCGGTGTTCCGCAGGGGTCGGTTTTAGGCCCGCTCCTGTGGAACATCGGCTACGACTGGGTGCTGCGCGGGGCCACTTTGCGAGGGGTAAGCGTAATTTGCTACGCTGACGATACCCTCGTGTTGGCTAGCGGCGGCACCTACAGAGACGCGTCCCTTCTCGCCACGGCGGGTGTGGCCCAGGTTGTGGGAAGGATCCGTGCCCTAGGGCTCGAGGTGGCCCTGGAAAAAAATCGGAGGCCCTTGTCTTTCATGGGCCCCGAAACAGGCCACCGTCGGGAGCCTCTATTATTGTGGGAGGAACTTCCATCGCCGTCGGTACTTCAATGAAGTACCTGGGACTTGTCCTCGACGGCCGATGGAAGTTTGAGGAGCATTTCCGGCGGTTGGCCCCAAAGTTGTTGGCCACTGCTGGGGCCCTGGGGCGGATCCTCCCAAATGTTGGGGGACCTGGAAGTGCATGCCGACGCCTCTACGCTGGTGTGGTGCGCTCCATGGCGCTCTACGGGGCGCCAATATGGGCAGGGCCCATGAGCGCCCAAAATCTGGCAGCGCTGCGACGTCCGCAGCGCGCCATGGCGCTAAGGATGGCCCGGGCGTACCGCACAGTGTCGTGCGTCGGTGCGTGCGTGCTCGCCGGTACGCCGCCGTGGGATCTCGAAGCCGAGGTACTCGCCGCGGTGTACTGGCGAACGAAGGAGGTGATCGCGGATGGTGGCCGTCCGCATCCGCGGGAAATTCGTCACTGGCGGGAGGAAGCGCGTGACACTCTCCTGCGGAGGTGGGCGGCCCGCCTGGAGGATCCAAGCGTGAGCCGAGAGGTGGTGGATGCCGTTCGGCCCATTCTCCGCGAGTGGCTCGAGCGGCGACATGGGGCTCTCTCCTTCCACCTGTCACAGATGATCACCGGGCACGGTTGCTTTGGGAGATACCTGTGCCGGGTGGCGGGAAGGGAGCCTTCGGAGGTGTGCCACCATTGTGTGGCGGGAGTCGCGGACACGGCGCAACATACGCGCGAGGAGTGCCCTGCTTGGGATGTCCCTCGTGCCGCCTTGTCCGCGACGGTTGGGAACGACTTGTCGCTGCCGGCCCTCCTCAGGGCGATGGTCGACAGCGACGAGTCTTGGCAGGCGGCCGCGTCCTTCTGCGACGAAGTCATGTCGCGGAAGGAGGCGGCGGAGCGGGAGCGAGAAGACGATGTCGACTCGCTCCCGATTCGCCGCCGCAGACGCGGAAGGCGGCGTCTGGCCTTCGCGGGCCAAATGCCGCCGTAACGCCAGGGACCGTGGGTGGAGGATCGGGGGATCCTTCATCCACACATAGGTCCCACGCACTGAGACGCCCAAGTGTTCCAGGGCGTCTCAGTGCTAGGAGGAGAGAGAGGTGGAGTGGGGCGGGGCTGAGTCTCCAACTAAGAGACTTAGCCCCGCCCCGCCGAGAAGTGCTCCGTTGCGGAGCAACGCCAGCGGGGCACGCGGTCGTGGGCCAAGTGGGTCCCGCAGCCCCGTAGGCGAGAGAAGGAACACCCCAGGGTTTTAGTGGGTGCAACCCCCACATAACCCAGCGGTTCCCCCCGGAACTGCTGGGTATCGGTCAGCGATTTCCCTGGGTTAACAAAAAAAAAAAAAAAAAAAAAAAAAAAGGTTAGGTTAGGTTCCCCCCCGACGTGTTGCCACCTTGCCGTGGTGGGGGGGCTTGCGTGTCTCAATGATCCTCGTGGCTATACCGGCAGGGCTACCCATACCGGGAGGCACGGGGTGAGGGATCTGACGAAGAGCAACACATCCCTTCCTTTTCCTTTCCCTCGTTCCTATTCTCATCCTCAAAGGGTGGGACTGCTCCCGGTACTTCTCTTATTATGAGAGTTGACCGGCGATGCAGACTGCCCTATCCTTTCTCCTTTCCTTCCCTTTTCCTTAATAACCCGTAGTCTTGGGTGGGGGGGGTATTTTGAGCTTAGGTTATGTAGTTTAGGGTGGGGGGTATTTTGTGCTTAGGTGTCGTAGTTTAGGGTGGGGGGGTATTTTGTGCTTAGGTAATGCTAGAGGGACCACACCCTTGGAGCAAAAAAGGACAAAGCTGTGGATCAGCCTAAAATGGCAAGTTGTAAAAAGAACGTACTACCCCAGGAGGGTACCAGTCGCTCCGCGACTGGAGAATCCCTCCCGGCGTTAGCTTCGGCTGACGTCGGCAGATGTCCCACGTATTCTGGGGGGGACAGCAACCGCCTTACGTCTTCGGACGCATCTATACCACAAGGCCAAAGTGGCCACCATTCTGCGCATGTTGAGTCCGACTTTAATGATTCTATGTTAGCGGAATCGAGATCACTGCGTAAGGCCGAAAGCGCCACCGGCAGCAAGCAGGAGGAAGAGGTAGACTTCATGTCGGAGTCTGATGATATGAGTGTATCGAGTGCTAGTAGCACACGGCCGAATAAGCTCTGGCGGAAGCGCAGACTCGAAAACGAGACGTGCTTGGAACCGAACCTATCGGCTTCAAGTGGCGAAGGAGCTAAGGCATCCAAGTCACCAAAGGTGAAAAAGGGTAGAGGCAGACCGCCCACCACGGGTGAATTTGTAGGTCTGCATAAAGCTCGTCAAGAGTTGAAGGCCGCTGAAAAAGCTGCCTTTTTAAAGGACAGACACGAAGAGGAGGAGAAGCGTATAGCAGAAGCTGACAAGAAGGTGACGAGAGGTAGAATATCTAGACTCTCACATACTTCAGCTTCAGAGATCGACTCGGAGGATATGTGCGCAGAAGACCTCAGAACAAAGATGTTAGACGCTGTAGCATCAATTAGAGAGGTTTCTAGAGTTTCAACGGGCCTGCAGGGCCAAAAACAGAAGGCCCTTAAAAACGCTGCAAAAGCTATAGTGGAGATGACAGAGGAGTTGCTCCAACGAACTTCGTCAGAGGAGACGCGACGGTTACATGCGGAGAACGTCCGTCTCAAAAACCAAATGTCCGAGCTACGGCGTGAGCTCGATGACGTAAGGGCCGAAATGGCCGAATTTAGAAGAGAGCGGACCAAGCCTAAACAAACTACACCGTCAGTTCAAGAATCGGAGCTAGCCCGGCTCTTTAAAGACGAAATTGGTAAGGTCCTCTCAAGAGTACAATTCTTGGAGGGAAGGATACTTCGCCCCCCACTAGCATCGGATAAGCAGGGAAAGTCAACATCGGCGCCAACATATGCCGAAAAGTCCACAGCAGCACCTCATATGGCCAAACAGCCAGTGGCGCAGATTCCCTCTACGTCGGAGCCAACGGCCACCCTAAACACTCAACAGGAGCAAAGGGGAAAGGCTAAGAAGAAGTCAGGACGAGACAACGAAAGGCAGAAGACAAATGTTCCTCTTACCCAAACGACGGAAAGAGATTGGGAGACTGTCGGGGAAAAGAAGAAAGCCAAGAAGGCAGCTAAAAAAGCGGCCAAGAAAAAGGCTCGCGAGAAGAATAGGCTTCGCCCCCCTCGCTCAACAGCTGTGGTGCTGACACTGAAGCCAGAAGCAGCTGAACGCGGTGTATCCTATGCTGAGATCCTCAGCAAGGCGAAACAGAGCGTGAATTTGGAGGAATTAGGTATTACGGGCCTCCGCTGTAAGTTAACAGTTACGGGAGCCCGCCTGTTGGAAGTGCCAGGAGCCACGAGTGGCCCAATAGCCGATGCATTAGCAGAGAAACTGAGAAAGTCTCTACCAAGTGAAGACGTCCGAATCTCGCGGCCTTCCAAATCTGTTGACATGCGCATTGTGGAGCTGGACGACTCCGTCACAAAAGAAGAACTGGTGGCGGCTGTCGCAAAAGTCGGTGGTTGTTCGACCGACGAAATCAAATCTGCGGAGATCCGTCCTGGCCCGAACGGTCTCGGTTCCGCTCTTGTCACATGCCCTGTGGCAGCAGCCCAAAAGCTAGCAGAGGGCGGAAGATTACTTGTAGGTTGGGTGTCGGCGCAAATAAAAATGCTGAAACCGAGGCCCATACGGTGTTACCGCTGTCTGCTGAATGGTCATGTCGGGGTGCGGTGCACCGCGGGCGTGGAATGTGGCAGCCGTTGCTTCCGTTGTGGCATATCTGGGCACAAAGCCAACGGCTGCTTAGCGCCCCCGCATTGTCTCGTGTGTGCACACTCGGACAAACCAGTGGACCATCTTACCGGCAGTAAAGACTGCCCGTCCGCCCAAACTAGGAGCAAGAAGTCACCACCAGCCACAGCAGCACGCCCGCCACAAGCAGCACCTGCCCAGCGCTCGGAACAGGAGGAAGCGACAACAATGGAAACTCTTTAATGTCTCCAAAGATTCGCTTCCTACAAACTAATATAAACCACTCTGCCAGAGCCCAGGACCTTCTGCTCCAAACCCTGGCGGAGTGGTCAATCGACTTGACGATAGTTGCTGAGCCTTACTACGTTCCTCCCACAGCTAGATGGGTAGGGGACATTGAGGGCTCAGTGGCACTAATCCAGGCTCAGTCTTTGTTCCCGCCCCTCGAATACATAGAGAGGGGTCGTGGCTACGTCGCGGCACAACATGGAGACGTCATTGTGGTAGGGGTTTATTTTTCCCCAAATCGCCACCTTCCTGATTTCGAGGATCTTATGCTACGGATAGGTGCACTCGCCTTACGAACTCACCCTCGCTCTATTCTTATCCTAGGGGATTTTAATTCCAAGTCTCCAATGTGGGGCTCCCCGTCAACAGATGCGAGAGGAAGAGTTCTTGAAGAATGGATCATCGAGCAGGGACAAGAGGGAGGCTCCATTGTGGACCTCTCCTTCGCCAGTCCATCATTGGCGCACTGCGTCCGTGGATGGCATGTTGTCCAGGAGGTGGAGACGCTATCGGATCATCGATACATCCGGTTTGACGTCTCCACCCAGACCTCCGACAGTCCAGTGCAGCCTATTGCAGGTGAGCCTGGCCCGCGTTGGACCCTGGGTCGTCTCGACCGTGAGGCCCTGTCGGAGGCTGCAATCGTTCAGTCCTGGGTTGCTCCACCAAATGGGCCGATCGAAATAGAACAGGAGGCAGAGTGGTTCCACTCAGCGCTGATGTATGTCTGCGATGCGGCGATGCCCCGTGCACAGCCACGCAGGTCCACAAAACGGCAGATGTACTGGTGGTCGGGTGACATCGCGCGCCTACGCCGCGCATGTATCACAGCTCGACGCCAATACGCAAGATATCGCCGAAGACGTCGCCGGCCACAGAACGCAGTAGCAAGAGAAGCGGAGCTATATCAAATCTACCGAACGGCGAAAAAGTCACTCCAAAACACCATAGAGAGAGCTAAAGCTCAAGCCCGAGAAGACTTTATCGCAACTCTGGACAATGACCCGTGGGGGCGCCCATACAAGATGGTTAGGGGCAAACTACGTCCGTGGGCCCCCCCACTTACACAAAGTCTTCAGCCCCAGCTGTTAGAGACTGTCCTGACGGCTTTATTTCCAGACGGTACACAGTTTACCCCTCCGGCTATTCACGAGCACGCAGATATCGTCGGACAAGTGATCGATGAAATCATACCAGAGGTCAATGACTCAGAGCTGACTGGGGCCATCAAAAGACTACAGGCCAAGAATGTTGCCCCTGGCCCTGATGGCGTACCAGGCCGCGCTCTAGCGCTATCTTTGGATGACGATACCCTAGGTCCTCGTTTTAGGACATTCCTCTACGAGTGTCTCCGACAGGGAAAGTTCCCACGAGAGTGGAAGAAAGGTAGGCTAGTGATGCTGAAGAAAGAGGGGCGCCCTGCAGACTCCCCGTCTGCGTACCGCCCCATAGTGCTGCTTGACGAGGTGGGCAAGTTGTTCGAGAGAATAATTGCAAACCGCCTTGTCAAGCACTTATCACTAACGGGGCCGGATCTTCACCCGAATCAATACGGTTTTCGTCGTGGGCGCTCTACTATCGATGCAATAGCGTACGTCAAAACTCTGACTGACGAAGCGCTGTCTCGGGGAGAGGTGGTTCTGGCGGTGTCTCTTGACATCGCCAATGCTTTCAACACCCTCCCCTGGGACTGTATTATGGAGGCGTTAAATTATCACGAGGTGCCCAACTACCTCCGGCGTACTTTACACGACTATTTGTCACACAGGCAAATCATATATCCGGGTCGTGAAGGATGGTGTCAAAGGACAGTGACACGCGGCGTTCCACAGGGTTCGGTCTTGGGCCCACTTCTGTGGAACGTCGCGTACGATTGGGTAATCCGCGGCGCATTGCTACATGGCGTCACTGTAATATGTTATGCGGATGATACCTTGGTGATCGCTCGAGGAAAGACGCACCGTCAAGCGGCTATTGTTGCCACAGCCGGAGTCGCGCAAGTAATAGCGAGAATTCGCCAACTTGGCCTTGAAGTAGCCATCAACAAGACCGAGGCTGTTTATTTCCATGGTCCCAGAAACGCTCCGCCTCCGAATACCCACATTGTGGTCGGAGGCGTGCGTATAGACATTGGAAATACGCTGAAATATTTAGGTTTAGTGTTAGACAGCAGATGGAATTTTCAAGCGCACTTTTCAGCGTTGAGCCCAAAACTCAAGAAGACAGCTGCAGCCCTCTCGTCAGTGCTGCCTAACCTAGAAGGACCTAATGCCTCTTGCAGGCGTTTATACATGGGAATAGTGCGATCTATGGCCCTCTATGGAGCTCCCATCTGGGCGGATGACCTGTCGGCCCACAACACTGCGTTATTGCGGATACCGCAGAGAGCGATGGCCGTCATGGTTGCTAGGGGTTATCGCACTATCTCTTTCGAGGCGGCAAGCCTCCTGGCCGGAACTTTACCATGGCCATTAGAGGCCAAGATCCTTGCGTCTCTTTACCGATGGCGCAAGGAAACACTTGAAGAAAGTGGAGAAATTACGATGTGTCCGACAACGTGCCGTCAAAAACGAACGGCTCTACAGCAGTCAGCCATCGAGGAATGGAGAATAAAACTCACTCAACCCAGTGCCGGACGTACCATCATTGCCGCAATCATGCCAGTCTTCAAGGAGTGGTTGGAGCGGCCCCATGGTACTCTTACCTTTCGACTGACACAAGTGCTGTCCGGGCACGGCTGCTTTGGGCGGTATTTGTGTCGAATCGGTCGTGAATTGACTGAGGAGTGCCACCATTGTGCGGCCCCTGAAGACTCGGCTTTGCACACTTTGCAGACTTGTCCGGCCTGGGACAATGAGAGGACTGATTTAGTCGCTGTAATCGGAGTACAGGTGCCTTCGCTACCGGTCGTGATCTCATCCATGATTGGAAGCGAGAGTGCCTGGGAGGCAGTCGCCTCATATTGCGAAGCCGTTATGGCAAGAAAGGAGGAAGCCGAAAGGGAAAGGGAAGCGAACACTCTGCTTCCCTCCCGCCGCAGGCGTCCTGGACGGCGGCGTACACATTACGCAAGAGACGACCTCATGCCGCCATGAGGTGGGGCCTGCGGGTGATGGGTAGGGCAGCCCGTCACCCGATCAGTGACAGGCCCAGGCGGGGAGCATCCGGTGTCCTGGGTGCCCGCTAGAGACGGAGAAGAGGGCAAGGCCCTCAAGACGGGATCCGAAGAGGATCAAGGCCTGCCGGGAAAGTGGCGAATGCTAGCTTGATCCCACTGACCCGGCACTCAGGCAGTGTATGGACACCCGGGTGGTTTTTAGTCCGTGCGACGCGGACATAACCCTCTCGCTGTGCCCTCAGCGGGGGGGTACGTGTTAGACGTTTTCCACCCGGATAACAAAAAAAAAAAAAAAAAAAAAAAAGGTTAGGTTAGGTTAGGTTTTTTTTTTTTTTTTTTTTTTTCCTGTCCGGGCGCTTGTCGGCCCGGCCCGCGAGCTACTCCTCTAACGTGATTAGAGATTTTTATTTACTTAAATTTAGCAACACAGGGTAAATGAAAAACAATGCGGCAAAAATTATTATTACAGAAGAACATATTTAAAACAATTTCCTTATCTATCGATTTTTCTTAATTCTAACACAGGTCTTATCTTAATTATGACAGGGATCTTATTTTCTATCTATTTCCTTAGCATTTAACATTTTTCTTAGTATTTACCAAATTTTCTTAAGGCTATAACATTTTTCTTATTTTCTATCCACCACCAATTTTATATAGTTTACGCTTACATTTAGTTATTCTATTTGTTTTAACTTAGACACCAATTTACTTATTTTAGACTAGTAATTAACAATAAACAATTCTTTCTCATAATTGATTAGCCTATTATTTCTTTATGCTTCATCAACATATACATACCATATGTGATTAGCAATTTTGTATTACCTCGTTTTGTTTCTCCTAATGACGATTTCTGCTACTGCTTTACAGAATGCTAACATTTTGCAGCGCTTTTTGTTATCCGTCATTAGGTTACCTAGGTTTTCTTTTGTTATATCGTCATCAATTTCGCAATTTGTCTCAAAGCGTAACTTAGCATGTATTGGACAGTCAGTGACTACATGTATCGCTGTTTCAATTTTGTCTGGCTGACAGAGGCACGAAGGGCTCTCTTTACACTTAAACCGGTTTAAGTATTCCGAGAACCCCCCGTGTCCCGTCAGCACTTGTGTGTGCACGCAGTCTGTCGTCATTTTCTTGACAATCGGATAGGCCTTTATGGCATCTGGGAAGAACAGTTTTGTGACCGCAGCCACCGTCCCTGACTGGTATCTCCGGTTCCATTCGCCAAGCGAGTCCTTTCGGATATGTCGCTTGACGAATGAGATCGGACACCCGTCGTAGTGTGGTCTTGTTTTCGAGTAGAGTGCGGCTTCTTTAGCTAATTGGTCGGCTCTCTCATTTCCCTCTATCCCGGCATGAGCTTTGATCCAGTACAGAGATATCTCCCTGCCCTGGAGTTTAATGCTGGTGATGTTAGTCCTAGTCTCTGTAGCTAACGGGTGGAGGGAGTCGTTGTTGGCGACTGTTTCAAGAGCCGATCTTGAGTCGCTTATGATCGCGTAGCTAGGCTCTCTTCCTTCCAATGCCTTCTTGGTGGCTCGACAGATAGCCAGTAGCTCCGCCTGGTAGACAGTGCAGTACGGCGACAAATTTAGTTTGAGGGTTTTGGTTTCGGCCTCACTATTCCATACTGATAGTGCGGCTCCAACCTTGCCCTCAATCCTACTACCGTCAGTGTATATGTGTACTGCACTGTCCACCCGGCTTGCTATGTCTTCTTGCCTTGTTAGGCAGTCGAACCGCAAGCTGAGATATTTCGCCGGGTGTGGCTTGGTGGAATATGCCTGCTGCATCTCTACTTCTCTGTCTCCTAGTACTGGCTGAGGTAAACCCTTTCTGGCTTCGTAGAGGGACGCTGCCTCTCTTATTCGTATATCCAGCGGGAGTATACCAGCCAGTATTAGCGCAGAGTTCAGGGACACAGTTCGGTAGGCCCTGCATAGCTTTAGTGCGAATGCTCTTTGCACTGCGTTCAAATGTTTTTGTACGCTGATCTTATTAGTGGCAGGTGCCCACACACTCGCTGCGTAAGACACGATTGGCTCAACCGTGGCAGTGTAAATAGTGTGTATGACTTCAGGGTGAAGGCCCCAGCTGACCCTGGCCGCTTTAGACACCTGCTTGTAGACGCTCAATGCCTTTCTGCATATATTTGCAGTGTGGGCATTGAACGTCAACCCGCTGTCTATTGTGAGCCCCAGGATTTTGATCACCTTTGACATAGCAATGTCGATCCCGCCCATGGTCAGGTGTGGCGTGTCATGCTTAAGCTTTCTGGTTAGCACCATTGCACAGGTTTTGTGCGGCGCGAACCTGAGCTTATTCATGACACCCCACTCCCGCACATGTTCGAGAGCGGCATTGGCTTGTCTTTGGACGTCTAGGGCTGTCTCTCCGGAGAACACCAGCACCACGTCATCGGCAAAGGCTTGGCAGTAGTCACCTCTGTGCTCCAGGCTCTTAAGCAACGGGTCCAACTAGAGGTTCCAAAGGATGGGGCCACCTATCGATCCCTGTACACACCCTTTATTTGTGCTTTTGGCGTACTCGCAGCCAGCGTACCTAACCCGGACCTTGCGGTCACTTAGGTAGCTGTCTATCATTCTTCTGAGGTTCGCCGGGCACTGTTCCTCCGCCAATCTGACCTTTATGGCCGGCCACCACGCACTGTCGAAGGCTCCCTCTATGTCCAGCGAGACCATCGTGATGAGCTTCCTCTCTTGGAGTTTGCTCCTCACGTGCGTCACTAGGTCATAGAGAGAGTCTTCCGTACCTCGTTGTGGCATAAAGCCGTACTGGCGGGGGCTTATCCGGGGTGTCAGATACCAACGTGGTTAGGTTAGGTTAGGTTAGGTTAGGTTAGGTTAGGTTAGGTTTTTTTTTTTTTTTTTTTTTTTTGTAAGGGCACCCGCTATCGCAGGGTGTTATTGCCCTGAAATTATTGCTGCTATTTCTTTTGCAGCACTTGATTCTTTGTTTTATTACTTCTTTATCGTGAATTTACTTAAACATTCTATATCTTATATACTAGGTTTTATAAATAAATTTACTCTAAACATAACCCCTTGTTTCTCTATCCCACACATGATCAACTTGTGATGCTATTAAAGCTAACACAAGTTATTCTGTGCAGGATAGACAGACAAAGAGCGTAACTACTAAAAATAATGTTTTAAAGATATATATATACTATATATATAGGGTAGGGATATATATACTGTATCATTTATAATATACGTAAATATGATTAAATAGATTACTTATTCATTTGAGTCTCGCTCCGTTGCTTCTCCCGGCTACTTTGATTACTTCCTCCGCAAAGGAAATGAATTTAATTCTGCTGTCGTCGTCGTTTACAACCCTACCTAAATAACTGTTATCCAGCACACATCCCATACTCATCTCAAAGTCTCTTCGTGACTTCATGTATCTTGGACACTCTAGGATAATATGCTCTACCGTCTCTTCAGTTTCACCGTCACAGATGCAGTGTGGGGAGCGCGCTAACTTAAATCTATGAAGATAGGCCCTGAAACCTCCGTGGCCTGTGAATAGCTGAGCTCTAATATTGTTCATTTGTCCTAGCTTACTCAGAGTTTTGTAGGCTTGCCTGATGTTTGGGAAGAACTTCTTTGTGATAGCGCCCGTTGCTGCCTCGGAATAGCACTTCTGCCATTTAATTAGGGTGGCGTCCCGGATGAGGCGTTTAGCCAATGATAGGGGGAAGGCATCATAAACAGATTTTTGCTTGCTCGTCAAGGCCGCTGTTTTTGCTAATTCATCAGCCCTCTCGTTTCCTGGTATACCTTGGTGTGCCCTGATCCAGTACAGTTTTATTTGTCCTTTCATTAGAGTTATTTTCTCTATGTTATGCCTTATTTCGTTAACAAGTGGATGCAGGGCTTCCGGGTCCGATAGGGATTGCAGCGCTGATCTAGAGTCGCTGAGGATATTTGCGTTCTTAAGGTCCTTTCTTCTGATCATCATCTCAGTTGCTTTGAGCAGCGCACACAATTCTGCCTGATAAACACTGCAGTATGACTCTAGTCTTAGGCTGGACTTTGCCACCTCTATTCCATCCAACCAGCAAGTGACAGCACCCCCGACCCTTCCCTCGATTTTGCTCCCATCAGTATATATTTTTGGCCAATCATTCTCTATTTCGCCCACTTCTTCCTGATTCTCTATGAGCCCGAAGTGAATTTTGTGTCTTTCGGAGGGGTGTGGCAGCTCAAAAGGGGAAATCCTTTTCTGTAGTGGCCTGCCTGGAAGTTCGGGCACTGGTCTGCCCCTTTTCACTTCGTACAATTGGAGCTGTTCTTTTGCACGCAAGTTAAGTGGCAAGATCCTGGCCAGGGTTGCGCACGAAGTGAGGGATGCTGTTCTGTGGGCTTTAGATATCATTATCGCATAAAGCCTGGTGATTCTGTCAGGTTTTTTTTTTTTTTTTTTTTTTTTCCCTGTCCGGGCGCTATCGGCCCGGCCCGCGAACTAAACTACAGACTCTTGGTCCGTACTCTTTTTATTTTAATTTTTATTGTTATGTTTACTTTCATTTCTATCTATTAACATCTTTTCCGCGCATATTTAATATTATAATACATACAATTTAAATATTAAGATTTTACAAAATACTATGCTATACATCTTTACATATACTATATTGTTACATTACATTTATTTATTACTTCTATTCTTGATGACATTTTATTATTTTACATTTTGCAATTTAAATACTATGACTTTTCCAGAAAATACCAGTTACAAAAAATTTTATGGATACAACTTTTACAGCTATTGAATTTAAACACGAATTTTTCTACTATTACAATTTTTTGACTTATTGGCTATAGGTACATACTTTGATTTTATAATTTTGTTTACAACCTTGCTTGTTACTGGGCCACAGATGGCGACCCCGCTTTAATTTGTGCCTCCACTACAGTTAGGTCTCTGTTTTTAATGGCCATTTTAAGGTTGAGTGACCATATGTCATTTGAAGTTGCCTCCATCGCCCGCTTCGCGAATCTGCCTATCGCGTCATCACCGTCATCTGTGTAGTATACACAGCTGACGGTGTGTCGCGACACTGCTACCACCGCATGTGGGACGCTCTCGTGGATTTGCAACTTCTTAGGTCTTGTCTGGAGGATGATCACCGACTCGTACGTTGCTCCCTGAGCTTCATGTATGGTGAGGACGCGCGAACCTGTGCCGTTCCCGTATCCCTGGTTGATGAGGGATGCCTTTTCTTCCTGTGTATGAACTAAGAAAAGGGTGTTTGGGAGATCGCTAGGTATCTGCGCGTCTGTGTACCTCTTCAGCTTTAGGGAGTGTACGATGTGTTTTGATGAGTATATACCGGAGTATATCTCATTTAGGGCGTATGCTACATCCATAGGGTTACGGTGCGTGCACAACAACTCCTGGCTGATGTTGGCTACCAGGTTTGGTCTATTGTATTGTATATTGAACAGGTTGTCCCTGTCAATATACGGTAGTTGATTGATGTCTCCGATAAGGACAATTTCGTTTGCACCTGACAGACGAGTTGCCATGATAATGGATCCAAAGTGGTTCATAAGAGCCTCGTCAACCGTTAGACGGTTGCAGTTTTTCGGCTCTTTGAATCCATTAGCAAGTACGGAAGCCATTGTTCGCACTTTGCTTTTGGCTGCAGCTTCTCCTACTCGCGGTGAGATCTTTTCGCGTAGGTCTTTTGCTGCCTCGTTTGTTGTGGTGATTATAACTTCCTTCTCCTCATCGAAGTTTTTCACTACCCAAGTTGTTTTGCCGCAACCGGGGACCCCATTTACCCATTTTATTTTTGGTACCACCCAGTTATCCCATGTTGTTCCGGGATCAAGACTGCCTGTGATAGTTTTCGCCATCTCCAGGATCTTGTCGTCCAGCATGATCTTAGTGCACTGGGCGGTTACTACTAGAGGGTCGTTTGGTGGTGTGTTGAATGTAGGTGGTGCATCTCCTTTTTTCTCCCCTTCAACTGAGGTCACGAAGCCACTTGTTGCATTGTATGCTGCCATATAGTCCCCAGACATTTGTCCCTTAAGGACTTGGGATGTTTCGGTATTATATATGGCTGCATCCGCCTCCTCGAGTAGGACCTTCAGCAAACACTCGTTTTGATGCTGGAAGGCTTGCATGATGTTTTTGCAAGTCAAAAGATTGACCTCTTTGGTCGCTCTTGTGATCGCAATGAACTCGAGAAAAGCGTTAAATGCGTGGTCTTCTAGACTCGTTGCTGGTATGCGAGATGGTGGGATGACCTGCCCCATGTCGGCTCTCGTCCTCGTTTTTTTTGTTGATTTTGGACCTAAGGGGGGCTCTCTCGTGAACTTCTCCACTGCCGCTGATTGTGTTGCTACAGCTTTTGAAATTTTAGATTGAACCCCTCTTACTGCTGCTTTAATGAAGGTTTGGAACGCTCCTATTCTCTTTTTTTGTTTTTGTCCCTCCTCCGGACTGACACTCTGCTCTGCTGCTGCTTTTGCGTCGGCTACTCTCTGTTGGAGTCTCTCTGATCCGCTTGGTTGTGAGTCCTGTTCTGGGTTATTAGTCGCGGTTGCTTCTCCGCGTCTGGGGACTTTGAGGAAGCTCAAGTCTTCCCCTCTGTCCTCGTACGCGATCACCTCATGGTTTTTGGAGGCGATTATGCAACCATATTGGTCGGCGACTTCACCCTTCTGGTACTCGACCACCATTGCGTCGATACTTATTATGCGGGACTCCTCCGTCTCCGCCTCTCCGATTTTTGAAAGCACGGTGCATGCCTGTTCAAACGGTGTCCTCTCTCCCCACACGAATAGTGCGATCAATTTGTTTTGTGTTCGCACCATCCGGCAGGGGTTGCCGAGTATCTCCGTTACAGGTAACGCGTCGAATGTTTTGCGTTTCATACACGTTTTTGTTGTGCTCCCATTCATCAGAGCGGCTAGGCCCGGTGATATGCCAACGCGGTTTCGAGCGCCCACAAAGCAGAAGCTTATGCCGAGTCTCTCGGTGTTGGTGTCCATGAAGAGGGCTACGCTTTTTATCCTGATTCCCGGTTTCCCTTGCTCTCCGCATGCTAGGAATTTCCTGACGGGCATATGGTTTGGAGCAATCTTCTGCAATGTGATGGTAGGTTGCAGTGGGATGGAATCGTGGATAATAGGCGTTGGGGTTGTTGGTTGTTGATGTTGGGGGTCTGTGGTGAGGGTGCTATTTCTTCTCACGACTATGCGGAAGATGTTGTCCACATAGTCTAAGAAGTGTGCTCTCATTTTGGTGTCTGCAAGGATTTCCTGTAGAACCGACTGATCTAACCGCGTATCTATCTCGGTCTCTAGATCTCGTCGGGCTGCCAGAAAACGTGGGCAGTCAAGGATTATGTGCCACACGGTCTCGCTGATGGTATTGTCACACTCACATCCGGGGCTGTCTTTGAGTTTGAACCTGTGAAGGTATTCGGCTATCCCGCCGTGTCCTGTGAAGGCTTGCACTTGGTAGGGCGTCAGTTTTACTGCTCTCACCGTTCTGTACGCTTTGTCAACGTTTGGAAAGAGCATCTTGGTGACCGCCCCCGTGGTGGAGGTATCGTATCGGTCCTGCCATATGCGGACCGATTCCTCTCTTATTTGCCTCTTGACGAAGGACAGGGGGATTTTGTCGTAGTCTTGGGTGTTTATGGTGAGTGCCGCCGACTTTGCGAGCTCATCGGCTCTTTCGTTGCCAGCGGTGCCCACGTGTGCCCTCAACCAGAACAGCCGCACCTCTCTTCCCTCTGTTCTGATCTCCTCAATGCACTCCTTGATGGATCTCGCTAGGGGATGACTCGGTTTGGGATTTTTCAGTAGGTCAAGCGAAGATCTTGAGTCGCTTAGTATGCTCACGATGGGTTCCCTACAGTTTTTCGCCATTTGAGTCGCCCTGTGGAGTGCGTACATTTCCGACTGGAAGACTGTACATGAGGGATGCAGATTGAAAGTGGAGTAGGCGGTCTCCAGTCGCCAGTAGGCGGGTTAGGTTAGGTTAGGTTAGGTTAGGTTAGGTTAGGTTAGGTTTTTTTTTTTTTTTTTTTTTATGGCCCTGTAGGCCTTTTCGTCCCTCTGACGATATCAGAGTCTTTGGATATCGTTGAATTATTTTCGTCCTTTTTTTTTTTTATATATGCTTTGTAAATAAATAAATAAAATTAAATAAATAAATTCGTCTAGTAAATCTTAACAACATTAAATAAATTCAAATTTTTTAAAATTTCCAATCCTTATTTTTAAAACTTTTATTAAATTCCAAATAATATTTTAAAACATTCATTAAATTCAAATTCGATTCTTAATTCCTAACTTTTTTGTTTAAAACCATTTATACTTTTGTTATTTTCACAATATCAATAGATACTAAATTTTAAAACATTTAATAAATACGTTCAACGTTTTTTTTTTTTTTTTAAAACATATTCTCATTTCCAAAGCTTGTCCGTCCATCCATCCATCTTTATTTGTTTTTGGCTAACACACTGCTCGCTACGGTTCTACAATAATCTAGAAAGGTCGTTTGAGTTTCCTTTCCCCTGAACAACTCTCCAAGGCTTGCTTCTGTGATGTGTGCGTTTAGCACACATTCGGCCTCATAGCGCTCCTTCCCGAAACCTGGGCACTCGGCGAGGATATGTCTGACTGTTTGGCTCACGCCCGGCTCGCAGAAGCACGATGGGTCCTCCTTACACTTGAATCTGCATAAGTATTCGGAGAACCCGCCGTGCCCTGTCAGCACCTGCGTTATCACGCCTGCTGGGCGGAGCTTTCGAACAATCCTGTATGCCTCCACTGCGTCGGGAAGGAACGCCCTGGTGACCCCAGCCGTGTCGCCGGCTTTATATCTCCGGTTCCATTCGTCAAGCGAGTCTTTACGGAGTTCTCGCTTGACGAATGATAGCGGGCACCCGTCGTAATCCGGCCGCTTTTTTGAGTGCAGGGCAGCTTCCTTGGCCAACTGGTCCGCTCGCTCGTTCCCCTCTAGACCCGCGTGTGCTTTGATCCAGAACAAAGAAACTACCTTGTTCTGGAGTCTGCTGCGCTTGATGTTTTCGCGAGCTTCGACAGCTAAGGGGTGGGGAGAACTTGCGTTGACCACGGATTCCAGCGCCGAACGCGAGTCACTGAGGATCCCGAAACTAGCATCCCCGCTATTGAGGATTAAACTCGTTGCTTTGCTTATGGCCAGCAATTCCGCCTGGTAGACCGTGCAGTGCGGTGGCAGCTTGAGTTTGAGGGCTTTGGTCTCGATCCCACTTCTCCACAGAGATAGTGCGGCGCCGACTTTGCCCTCAATCTTGCTGCCATCTGTGTATATTTGGACCGTCTGATTGGCGCGGTCATTCACTTGCTGTTGGTCCACCAGGCTCATGAATTCCAGGCACATATGCTCTGCCGGATGCGGGGCTTCGGCGAAGACTACCCTATGCTCTACCTCCCGATCGCCTAGCACTGTCAGGGGAAATCCCCTCTTGGCCTCAAACAGGGCGGCTGCCTCCTGTATTCTAAGGTCGAGAGGCAGTATCCCAGACAGCACCAGTGCCGCGTTCAGGGAGACGGTGCGGTAGGCTCCACACAGCTTCTGGGCGAATCCTCGTTGGACCGCGTTCAGCTGCCTCTGCACTCCAAGTTTCTTCGTTGCCGGCGCCCAGGCGCTGGAGGCATACGAGATCACTGGCTCCACCGTTGCCGTGTAGATGACACGGATCACCTCCGGGTGGAGACCCCAGCTGATCTTGGCGGCTCTGGACAACTGCTTATAAATGTTCAACGCCTTTCTGCAGATGTTCGCAGTGTGGGCATTGAACGTTAGCTTATTGTCAATTGTGAGCCCCAAGATTTTGATCTCGTCAGACATGCCAATGTCGACCCCGCCCATATGCAGGAGTGGCGTGTCAAATTTAAGCTTCCTGGTGATCACCATTGCTTTTGTTTTATGTGGCGCAAACTTAAGCTTATTTTTGACACCCCACTCCCGGACATACTCGAGGGCGGCATTGGCCTGTCTCTGTACCTCCAGCGCCGTGTCGGCGGCAAAAACCAGGACCACATCGTCAGCAAAAGCCTGACAGTAGTCGCCCCGGCGTTCTAGGCCTCTCAGCAATGGGTCGAGAAGAAGGTTCCAGAGGATGGGTCCGCCGATAGAGCCTTGTACGCAACCTTTATTGGTACTTTTGGCGTACTCTTCACCGGCGTACCTCACCCTCACTTTTCGGTCCCGAAGGTAGCTGTCCAGGACTCTCCTCAGATTCACCGGACAATGTTCCTCAGCCAGTCGGACTCGAATCGCAGGCCACCAGGCGCTGTCGAAGGCTCCCTCTATATCCAATGATACCATGGTAATCAGCTTCTTATCCGCTAGATTACCACGTATACATTTCATCAGATCATAGAGGGAGTCCTCAGTGCTCTTCTGGGGCATGAATCCATACTGGCGAGTACTCATCCGGGGAATCAGGTGCCATTGCAACCTTCGGACCATCATCTTCTCGAAGACCTTTCCCATCACTGATAGAAGGCCTATGGGCCGGTGCGATTTGGGTTGACTGTAGTCCTCCTTGCCCGGTTTCCGCAGGACGACTACTGTGGCCTCTTTCCAGGCTTTTGGGAAACAGGACAATTCTAGACACTTATTGAACAGGGCTAGGTGGAGTTCGGGGTCCTTTGCGATGACCTGGCTGCAGATATCGGCGGTGAGACCATCCGCCCCGGGGGCCTTTTTGGGGTTGAAACTTTCCACGGCGGATTTCAGCTCTTGTAACGTAAATGGTGGGTCATGTTGTTCATCATGAGCCCAGCCATTTACGAGCTCGGCTGAGGCTCTTATTCGCCGGTGGTCAACGTTATCCTCGCTTTCCAGGTCCTCCGGGTAGAAGGTCTCCGCCAATATCCGCGCGGACTCCTGCAGAGTCATCTCCTTCCCATCCTTCACTAGTGGTAGGTCCTCCTGCCGCGTTGCGGTTTTTCCTATCACCCTATATATGCCCTGCCAAACTCCTTCCTTGTCCTGTTTTCCACAGAAGCTCTTCCAACTTTCGGTCTGGGCTTTTTTGGCCTCCGCTTCATATTTTTCCTTTGCTTGCAGGTATTGATCGACGACCATCGGCCTTCGGACCGGTGCTGCACATCGGACTCTGCGCTTCTTGGTGGCGACTTCCCTCTTCAACTTCGCGAGCTCCTCGGACCACCACGGCATGGTAAGCTGTTCCTTTACCTTTCTCCGGGGAATGCATTGACCACACGCATCTGTTAAAATTTCCAAATATAAATTCACGATTTCTTCCAAAGTGTTTTTTGTTTCAATTTTAATTATTTCACCTTTATTAATTTTGTTAACCATTTTTAACTGGTCCAGTTTCTCATGAAATTGGAGCCAGTTCACCTTTTTTGTATTGTAGATGCGTGTGGTCCTCTGAATATGTACCCCTTTGGCGCGCTTCAGGTTAATCCTAAAGGTAATGCCGTTGTGGTCGGAGCTCACGAGGCCCTCCTCCACTTTCCAGTCCTCCACCAAGTTGAGCAAGTCCGCGGTGCAGGCGGTCACGTCGACGTGACTGGTGTATCGCCGACCACCCCGCACGGTGTCAAAAGTCGGGGTGTCGCCGTCGTTCAGTACCTGCAAACCTATGTCGTCCAGAGCGCCTGCCATCTCTTCCCCTCTGTAGTCGACTCGTGTGCTTCCCCACCAGGTGCTTTTCGCGTTTGCATCGCCTCCTATCAGAATAGCTGTAGGCCCAAGCTCTTCGGCTATTTTGACTAAGTGCTCCAGGTATGGCCCAATAGGCTGGTCTGGCTCGAAGTAGTAGGATACCACTGTGATCTCCCAGGCACTGGTTCGGATCCTCACCACCACGATGTTATTGGTGGTGAGTTTCGGGCACTGTATGACATCAATGTCATTGTTGAAGACGGCTATGGCCGCCTTAACAGTGCCCTCTCCGAGGTCCGTGTTTTGGAAGATCCTAGCTCCCCTATGATTTTTCATACTTCGAGCTCCACCCACATAGGGTTCCTGGAGCAACGCAATGTCTAGCTTTCTTTTATCCATCTCCATCAGAAGCTCGCAGGTTGCGAGGTTCTTCCGCTGGAGGTTGGCCTGAACTATCCTGATCGGCTTGCTACTGGTTGGGTTCCACGTGGTGCCCTTAGCATCTATATTCCGTACTGGCCCGAGCCAATGAGTCCCATTTGCACCTTACTGGGCACTCCTGACTGAACGCATTGTGTTCAGTGTGGTCCAGCTTGGCGCGTGTGCAGTTAATGCAAGACGGGACCTTATTGGCGAGCCAGTCGTTGCATTCGAACTTCATGTGGCCCCCCCCACAATGGCTGCACTGGACGACAGTTTCCTTGCAAAAACGTCGCCCGTGTCCGTAGCCGAGGCACATGGAGCACTGCACGAGTGGAGAGTGGTCCTCCACTTTGACCTTCTGTAGGTCAATGTGCACCGCTCCGGCCGCGACTGCTCTCGACCATAGTATGGGGGACACCCGCATTACCACGTGCCCGGCATGGGGGTTTCTCGCTTTCCTCCGAAAGCGCACCTCCAGCCGGTCTTCCTCCTCTCGGAGACCCTTGAATAGGTCCCTATTCTGGTTCCTCAGGGCGTGAACAATGTCTACATCGCTGATGTAGGACATAACGTCCCATAGAACCAGAAGCGGGTCCTTGTTCTGGATCTCCTCTACGACGAGTCGACCACCCGTTTCCTGCAGACGCTCCTTGACCTTCTGCCTTTCCTCTTTTGTTCCGCATCCCACGATGACTTTGCGATCCTTAGCTTTCCTCACCCGGTCGACCTTCACCCACCCATCCTTGGCGTTGATGGCCTCCCGTATGCTAGCCAAAACCTCCTCGCTGGTGTCGGTTTCCTTGCTGGAGGTGACCACAACAGAGTGCAGCGCTGCATCCGGGATCCGCTTTGCGGTACCAGCCATAGTCACACTCGCATATGTGGTCCTCTCCAGGGTTTGGCTTTGCTTCTCCAGCATTACCTGTATCCGCTCAATTCCCTCATTGCTCATTTTCAATAATTTTTCATGGTTCGCCAGTATTCCGACCAGATCCACATCTTCGGACCTTGTTTTTCTCTCTTCCTTCTGTTCCTTCTCTTCCTTCTCTTCCTTCTCTTCCGTCTTCTTTGTTTTACCGGCTTTCCCCTTTCCAGACTCCGCCTCTTTGACGAGCTCGTAGAGCCTCTCTACTGCCTGGGTAACTCCCGCCTTGATGTCAGTTTTCAAGTTCCGGGAGTTACCCAGGTGCAGCTTAGCCGTACTGAGGCAGGCCCTCGCTTCCGCTGTCCGGGAGGTATAGGCCTTCGGAGGACTACCCGAAACCTCTATCGATGTTTTTGAGACGGCTCCTTTGCTCTCCTGCGAGAGAGCTGCCTTCGACTTCGGATTAGGGAGGTCTGCCGGAGCGGCCAATGGAGCCGGAGTCGGGGACTTTGGTCTGTTTTCAAATGTTCCCGACTCCAACTCTGCTATGCTCCGTCGCACCAGCGAGGGCTGGGAGGGGCCAGCCTTGTCAGTCTTTTCGGGGGTCTTGGGGGGTTTTGATGACTTTGCGTGCGTATTTTTCACGGGGGTGCGGTAACCAAGCATGTTGCTTAAATATTATTATTTGAGGTACTAGAGGGACGTAAAATAGATAATGAATCAAGTGTAAATTTGTAAAAGTTGTAAAAAGAAAAATAATTAAGTAGTTGAAAAGTTTGTAAAAGTTATAAAAATGGTTAAAACAATGATTGCAATAAAATTAAGCACTTATTACGGTCAAGTATTTAACGCTAAAGTACAAGAAATTTAAAGGCCCAATAAGACCCTTGTCAAATAGATTGCAGAACAGTATAAAATAAAACACAAGCAAATGGATACACAATTATAAAGATTAATATGTAAAATTAAGCTTATAGTTCCTCCAAAAAGCTGAAAAAGTCAAGGGCCCAATAAGATCCTTTGTCAAGTATAAAATAAAATAATATAAACTGATAGATTTCAAAACTCGTTTGAATTTCAAGCTAAAACGGTGTACCTATAATAGATTGACTTAATAATAAGTCGTGTTTTTTATACCATAAATGGTTGTCAAAGACGATGGCCGCTGTAGATAGGCGCCTAGAAGTCGAAAAAAGGTTAAATACGGCTAAAAAAGGAATTAAATTAAATACCTACTCCTACCGTGCCTAGCTGGCGAAACGCCACAGGGTGGGTGGGAGGGGGATTTTTTTGCCCCGATCGCGCTGGGAGAGGTCTCAAAAGACGCGTCCCGGTGACCGGCACTGGATTATGTCAAAAACTGAATATAATTTGGATGATTTGTGCAAAAAATTTTGAAAAATGTTGATTTTAAATGTTATTTTACTAATAAATGTTTTATTTTTCAGGTATCCAACGTCGGAGAGCGCTGCAGAAGGTGTAGAAAATTGCGTCTCGCCGAGAGGCACCAGGTCTGTTATAAAAACTAAGTCAAGAATGCGGGAAAAATTTGGAAAATTGAAGATAAGTGTAAATTTTGAAAAATTTTATAGGAAAATATTTTTTCGACTATGGCAACACCTAATACCGTTTAAGCCTGCGTAAAGAAGGCAAAAATTAATGTAAAACTGCAGAAAAAATCGTGTCAATATCTCAATAAAAAATGTCAAAATGAGATATTTTCGTTAAAATGTATAGGGCTTAGGTGGATTTTCTAACTGTATCAAAGTATGTTTTTGTTAATTTGTATGGATTTTTTGCCCCGATCGCGCTGGGAGAGGTCTCAAAAGACGCGTCCCGGTGACCGGCACTGGATTATGTCAAAAACTGAATATAATTTGGATGATTTGTGCAAAAAATTTTGAAAAATGTTGATTTTAAATGTTATTTTACTAATAAATGTTTTATTTTTCAGGTATCCAACGTCGGAGAGCGCTGCAGAAGGTGTAGAAAATTGCGTCTCGCCGAGAGGCACCAGGTCTGTTATAAAAACTAAGTCAAGAATGCGGGAAAAATTTGGAAAATTGAAGATAAGTGTAAATTTTGAAAAATTTTATAGGAAAATATTTTTTCGACTATGGCAACACCTAATACCGTTTAAGCCTGCGTAAAGAAGGCAAAAATTAATGTAAAACTGCAGAAAAAATCGTGTCAATATCTCAATAAAAAATGTCAAAATGAGATATTTTCGTTAAAATGTATAGGGCTTAGGTGGATTTTCTAACTGTATCAAAGTATGTTTTTGTTAATTTGTATGGATTTTTTGCCCCGATCGCGCTGGGAGAGGTCTCAAAAGACGCGTCCCGGTGACCGGCACTGGATTATGTCAAAAACTGAATATAATTTGGATGATTTGTGCAAAAAATTTTGAAAAATGTTGATTTTAAATGTTATTTTACTAATAAATGTTTTATTTTTCAGGTATCCAACGTCGGAGAGCGCTGCAGAAGGTGTAGAAAATTGCGTCTCGCCGAGAGGCACCAGGTCTGTTATAAAAACTAAGTCAAGAATGCGGGAAAAATTTGGAAAATTGAAGATAAGTGTAAATTTTGAAAAATTTTATAGGAAAATATTTTTTCGACTATGGCAACACCTAATACCGTTTAAGCCTGCGTAAAGAAGGCAAAAATTAATGTAAAACTGCAGAAAAAATCGTGTCAATATCTCAATAAAAAATGTCAAAATGAGATATTTTCGTTAAAATGTATAGGGCTTAGGTGGATTTTCTAACTGTATCAAAGTATGTTTTTGTTAATTTGTATGGATTTTTTGCCCCGATCGCGCTGGGAGAGGTCTCAAAAGACGCGTCCCGGTGACCGGCACTGGATTATGTCAAAAACTGAATATAATTTGGATGATTTGTGCAAAAAATTTTGAAAAATGTTGATTTTAAATGTTATTTTACTAATAAATGTTTTATTTTTCAGGTATCCAACGTCGGAGAGCGCTGCAGAAGGTGTAGAAAATTGCGTCTCGCCGAGAGGCACCAGGTCTGTTATAAAAACTAAGTCAAGAATGCGGGAAAAATTTGGAAAATTGAAGATAAGTGTAAATTTTGAAAAATTTTATAGGAAAATATTTTTTCGACTATGGCAACACCTAATACCGTTTAAGCCTGCGTAAAGAAGGCAAAAATTAATGTAAAACTGCAGAAAAAATCGTGTCAATATCTCAATAAAAAATGTCAAAATGAGATATTTTCGTTAAAATGTATAGGGCTTAGGTGGATTTTCTAACTGTATCAAAGTATGTTTTTGTTAATTTGTATGGATTTTTTGCCCCGATCGCGCTGGGAGAGGTCTCAAAAGACGCGTCCCGGTGACCGGCACTGGATTATGTCAAAAACTGAATATAATTTGGATGATTTGTGCAAAAAATTTTGAAAAATGTTGATTTTAAATGTTATTTTACTAATAAATGTTTTATTTTTCAGGTATCCAACGTCGGAGAGCGCTGCAGAAGGTGTAGAAAATTGCGTCTCGCCGAGAGGCACCAGGTCTGTTATAAAAACTAAGTCAAGAATGCGGGAAAAATTTGGAAAATTGAAGATAAGTGTAAATTTTGAAAAATTTTATAGGAAAATATTTTTTCGACTATGGCAACACCTAATACCGTTTAAGCCTGCGTAAAGAAGGCAAAAATTAATGTAAAACTGCAGAAAAAATCGTGTCAATATCTCAATAAAAAATGTCAAAATGAGATATTTTCGTTAAAATGTATAGGGCTTAGGTGGATTTTCTAACTGTATCAAAGTATGTTTTTGTTAATTTGTATGGATTTTTTGCCCCGATCGCGCTGGGAGAGGTCTCAAAAGACGCGTCCCGGTGACCGGCACTGGATTATGTCAAAAACTGAATATAATTTGGATGATTTGTGCAAAAAATTTTGAAAAATGTTGATTTTAAATGTTATTTTACTAATAAATGTTTTATTTTTCAGGTATCCAACGTCGGAGAGCGCTGCAGAAGGTGTAGAAAATTGCGTCTCGCCGAGAGGCACCAGGTCTGTTATAAAAACTAAGTCAAGAATGCGGGAAAAATTTGGAAAATTGAAGATAAGTGTAAATTTTGAAAAATTTTATAGGAAAATATTTTTTCGACTATGGCAACACCTAATACCGTTTAAGCCTGCGTAAAGAAGGCAAAAATTAATGTAAAACTGCAGAAAAAATCGTGTCAATATCTCAATAAAAAATGTCAAAATGAGATATTTTCGTTAAAATGTATAGGGCTTAGGTGGATTTTCTAACTGTATCAAAGTATGTTTTTGTTAATTTGTATGGATTTTTTGCCCCGATCGCGCTGGGAGAGGTCTCAAAAGACGCGTCCCGGTGACCGGCACTGGATTATGTCAAAAACTGAATATAATTTGGATGATTTGTGCAAAAAATTTTGAAAAATGTTGATTTTAAATGTTATTTTACTAATAAATGTTTTATTTTTCAGGTATCCAACGTCGGAGAGCGCTGCAGAAGGTGTAGAAAATTGCGTCTCGCCGAGAGGCACCAGGTCTGTTATAAAAACTAAGTCAAGAATGCGGGAAAAATTTGGAAAATTGAAGATAAGTGTAAATTTTGAAAAATTTTATAGGAAAATATTTTTTCGACTATGGCAACACCTAATACCGTTTAAGCCTGCGTAAAGAAGGCAAAAATTAATGTAAAACTGCAGAAAAAATCGTGTCAATATCTCAATAAAAAATGTCAAAATGAGATATTTTCGTTAAAATGTATAGGGCTTAGGTGGATTTTCTAACTGTATCAAAGTATGTTTTTGTTAATTTGTATGGATTTTTTGCCCCGATCGCGCTGGGAGAGGTCTCAAAAGACGCGTCCCGGTGACCGGCACTGGATTATGTCAAAAACTGAATATAATTTGGATGATTTGTGCAAAAAATTTTGAAAAATGTTGATTTTAAATGTTATTTTACTAATAAATGTTTTATTTTTCAGGTATCCAACGTCGGAGAGCGCTGCAGAAGGTGTAGAAAATTGCGTCTCGCCGAGAGGCACCAGGTCTGTTATAAAAACTAAGTCAAGAATGCGGGAAAAATTTGGAAAATTGAAGATAAGTGTAAATTTTGAAAAATTTTATAGGAAAATATTTTTTCGACTATGGCAACACCTAATACCGTTTAAGCCTGCGTAAAGAAGGCAAAAATTAATGTAAAACTGCAGAAAAAATCGTGTCAATATCTCAATAAAAAATGTCAAAATGAGATATTTTCGTTAAAATGTATAGGGCTTAGGTGGATTTTCTAACTGTATCAAAGTATGTTTTTGTTAATTTGTATGGATTTTTTGCCCCGATCGCGCTGGGAGAGGTCTCAAAAGACGCGTCCCGGTGACCGGCACTGGATTATGTCAAAAACTGAATATAATTTGGATGATTTGTGCAAAAAATTTTGAAAAATGTTGATTTTAAATGTTATTTTACTAATAAATGTTTTATTTTTCAGGTATCCAACGTCGGAGAGCGCTGCAGAAGGTGTAGAAAATTGCGTCTCGCCGAGAGGCACCAGGTCTGTTATAAAAACTAAGTCAAGAATGCGGGAAAAATTTGGAAAATTGAAGATAAGTGTAAATTTTGAAAAATTTTATAGGAAAATATTTTTTCGACTATGGCAACACCTAATACCGTTTAAGCCTGCGTAAAGAAGGCAAAAATTAATGTAAAACTGCAGAAAAAATCGTGTCAATATCTCAATAAAAAATGTCAAAATGAGATATTTTCGTTAAAATGTATAGGGCTTAGGTGGATTTTCTAACTGTATCAAAGTATGTTTTTGTTAATTTGTATGGATTTTTTGCCCCGATCGCGCTGGGAGAGGTCTCAAAAGACGCGTCCCGGTGACCGGCACTGGATTATGTCAAAAACTGAATATAATTTGGATGATTTGTGCAAAAAATTTTGAAAAATGTTGATTTTAAATGTTATTTTACTAATAAATGTTTTATTTTTCAGGTATCCAACGTCGGAGAGCGCTGCAGAAGGTGTAGAAAATTGCGTCTCGCCGAGAGGCACCAGGTCTGTTATAAAAACTAAGTCAAGAATGCGGGAAAAATTTGGAAAATTGAAGATAAGTGTAAATTTTGAAAAATTTTATAGGAAAATATTTTTTCGACTATGGCAACACCTAATACCGTTTAAGCCTGCGTAAAGAAGGCAAAAATTAATGTAAAACTGCAGAAAAAATCGTGTCAATATCTCAATAAAAAATGTCAAAATGAGATATTTTCGTTAAAATGTATAGGGCTTAGGTGGATTTTCTAACTGTATCAAAGTATGTTTTTGTTAATTTGTATGGATTTTTTGCCCCGATCGCGCTGGGAGAGGTCTCAAAAGACGCGTCCCGGTGACCGGCACTGGATTATGTCAAAAACTGAATATAATTTGGATGATTTGTGCAAAAAATTTTGAAAAATGTTGATTTTAAATGTTATTTTACTAATAAATGTTTTATTTTTCAGGTATCCAACGTCGGAGAGCGCTGCAGAAGGTGTAGAAAATTGCGTCTCGCCGAGAGGCACCAGGTCTGTTATAAAAACTAAGTCAAGAATGCGGGAAAAATTTGGAAAATTGAAGATAAGTGTAAATTTTGAAAAATTTTATAGGAAAATATTTTTTCGACTATGGCAACACCTAATACCGTTTAAGCCTGCGTAAAGAAGGCAAAAATTAATGTAAAACTGCAGAAAAAATCGTGTCAATATCTCAATAAAAAATTTCAAAATGAGATATTTTCGTTAAAATGTATAGGGCTTAGGTGGATTTTCTAACTGTATCAAAGTATGTTTTTGTTAATTTGTATGGATTTTTTGCCCCGATCGCGCTGGGAGAGGTCTCAAAAGACGCGTCCCGGTGACCGGCACTGGATTATGTCAAAAACTGAATATAATTTGGATGATTTGTGCAAAAAATTTTGAAAAATGTTGATTTTAAATGTTATTTTACTAATAAATGTTTTATTTTTCAGGTATCCAACGTCGGAGAGCGCTGCAGAAGGTGTAGAAAATTGCGTCTCGCCAAGAGGCACCAGGTCTGTTATAAAAACTAAGTCAAGAATGCGGGAAAAATTTGGAAAATTGAAGATAAGTGTAAATTTTGAAAAATTTTATAGGAAAATATTTTTTCGACTATGGCAACACCTAATACCGTTTAAGCCTGCGTAAAGAAGGCAAAAATTAATGTAAAACTGCAGAAAAAATCGTGTCAATATCTCAATAAAAAATGTCAAAATGAGATATTTTCGTTAAAATGTATAGGGCTTAGGTGGATTTTCTAACTGTATCAAAGTATGTTTTTGTTAATTTGTATGGATTTTTTGCCCCGATCGCGCTGGGAGAGGTCTCAAAAGACGCGTCCCGGTGACCGGCACTGGATTATGTCAAAAACTGAATATAATTTGGATGATTTGTGCAAAAAATTTTGAAAAATGTTGATTTTAAATGTTATTTTACTAATAAATGTTTTATTTTTCAGGTATCCAACGTCGGAGAGCGCTGCAGAAGGTGTAGAAAATTGCGTCTCGCCGAGAGGCACCAGGTCTGTTATAAAAACTAAGTCAAGAATGCGGGAAAAATTTGGAAAATTGAAGATAAGTGTAAATTTTGAAAAATTTTATAGGAAAATATTTTTTCGACTATGGCAACACCTAATACCGTTTAAGCCTGCGTAAAGAAGGCAAAAATTAATGTAAAACTGCAGAAAAAATCGTGTCAATATCTCAATAAAAAATGTCAAAATGAGATATTTTCGTTAAAATGTATAGGGCTTAGGTGGATTTTCTAACTGTATCAAAGTATGTTTTTGTTAATTTGTATGGATTTTTTGCCCCGATCGCGCTGGGAGAGGTCTCAAAAGACGCGTCCCGGTGACCGGCACTGGATTATGTCAAAAACTGAATATAATTTGGATGATTTGTGCAAAAAATTTTGAAAAATGTTGATTTTAAATGTTATTTTACTAATAAATGTTTTATTTTTCAGGTATCCAACGTCGGAGAGCGCTGCAGAAGGTGTAGAAAATTGCGTCTCGCCGAGAGGCACCAGGTCTGTTATAAAAACTAAGTCAAGAATGCGGGAAAAATTTGGAAAATTGAAGATAAGTGTAAATTTTGAAAAATTTTATAGGAAAATATTTTTTCGACTATGGCAACACCTAATACCGTTTAAGCCTGCGTAAAGAAGGCAAAAATTAATGTAAAACTGCAGAAAAAATCGTGTCAATATCTCAATAAAAAATGTCAAAATGAGATATTTTCGTTAAAATGTATAGGGCTTAGGTGGATTTTCTAACTGTATCAAAGTATGTTTTTGTTAATTTGTATGGATTTTTTGCCCCGATCGCGCTGGGAGAGGTCTCAAAAGACGCGTCCCGGTGACCGGCACTGGATTATGTCAAAAACTGAATATAATTTGGATGATTTGTGCAAAAAATTTTGAAAAATGTTGATTTTAAATGTTATTTTACTAATAAATGTTTTATTTTTCAGGTATCCAACGTCGGAGAGCGCTGCAGAAGGTGTAGAAAATTGCGTCTCGCCGAGAGGCACCAGGTCTGTTATAAAAACTAAGTCAAGAATGCGGGAAAAATTTGGAAAATTGAAGATAAGTGTAAATTTTGAAAAATTTTATAGGAAAATATTTTTTCGACTATGGCAACACCTAATACCGTTTAAGCCTGCGTAAAGAAGGCAAAAATTAATGTAAAACTGCAGAAAAAATCGTGTCAATATCTCAATAAAAAATGTCAAAATGAGATATTTTCGTTAAAATGTATAGGGCTTAGGTGGATTTTCTAACTGTATCAAAGTATGTTTTTGTTAATTTGTATGGATTTTTTGCCCCGATCGCGCTGGGAGAGGTCTCAAAAGACGCGTCCCGGTGACCGGCACTGGATTATGTCAAAAACTGAATATAATTTGGATGATTTGTGCAAAAAATTTTGAAAAATGTTGATTTTAAATGTTATTTTACTAATAAATGTTTTATTTTTCAGGTATCCAACGTCGGAGAGCGCTGCAGAAGGTGTAGAAAATTGCGTCTCGCCGAGAGGCACCAGGTCTGTTATAAAAACTAAGTCAAGAATGCGGGAAAAATTTGGAAAATTGAAGATAAGTGTAAATTTTGAAAAATTTTATAGGAAAATATTTTTTCGACTATGGCAACACCTAATACCGTTTAAGCCTGCGTAAAGAAGGCAAAAATTAATGTAAAACTGCAGAAAAAATCGTGTCAATATCTCAATAAAAAATGTCAAAATGAGATATTTTCGTTAAAATGTATAGGGCTTAGGTGGATTTTCTAACTGTATCAAAGTATGTTTTTGTTAATTTGTATGGATTTTTTGCCCCGATCGCGCTGGGAGAGGTCTCAAAAGACGCGTCCCGGTGACCGGCACTGGATTATGTCAAAAACTGAATATAATTTGGATGATTTGTGCAAAAAATTTTGAAAAATGTTGATTTTAAATGTTATTTTACTAATAAATGTTTTATTTTTCAGGTATCCAACGTCGGAGAGCGCTGCAGAAGGTGTAGAAAATTGCGTCTCGCCAAGAGGCACCAGGTCTGTTATAAAAACTAAGTCAAGAATGCGGGAAAAATTTGGAAAATTGAAGATAAGTGTAAATTTTGAAAAATTTTATAGGAAAATATTTTTTCGACTATGGCAACACCTAATACCGTTTAAGCCTGCGTAAAGAAGGCAAAAATTAATGTAAAACTGCAGAAAAAATCGTGTCAATATCTCAATAAAAAATGTCAAAATGAGATATTTTCGTTAAAATGTATAGGGCTTAGGTGGATTTTCTAACTGTATCAAAGTATGTTTTTGTTAATTTGTATGGATTTTTTGCCCCGATCGCGCTGGGAGAGGTCTCAAAAGACGCGTCCCGGTGACCGGCACTGGATTATGTCAAAAACTGAATATAATTTGGATGATTTGTGCAAAAAATTTTGAAAAATGTTGATTTTAAATGTTATTTTACTAATAAATGTTTTATTTTTCAGGTATCCAACGTCGGAGAGCGCTGCAGAAGGTGTAGAAAATTGCGTCTCGCCGAGAGGCACCAGGTCTGTTATAAAAACTAAGTCAAGAATGCGGGAAAAATTTGGAAAATTGAAGATAAGTGTAAATTTTGAAAAATTTTATAGGAAAATATTTTTTCGACTATGGCAACACCTAATACCGTTTAAGCCTGCGTAAAGAAGGCAAAAATTAATGTAAAACTGCAGAAAAAATCGTGTCAATATCTCAATAAAAAATGTCAAAATGAGATATTTTCGTTAAAATGTATAGGGCTTAGGTGGATTTTCTAACTGTATCAAAGTATGTTTTTGTTAATTTGTATGGATTTTTTGCCCCGATCGCGCTGGGAGAGGTCTCAAAAGACGCGTCCCGGTGACCGGCACTGGATTATGTCAAAAACTGAATATAATTTGGATGATTTGTGCAAAAAATTTTGAAAAATGTTGATTTTAAATGTTATTTTACTAATAAATGTTTTATTTTTCAGGTATCCAACGTCGGAGAGCGCTGCAGAAGGTGTAGAAAATTGCGTCTCGCCGAGAGGCACCAGGTCTGTTATAAAAACTAAGTCAAGAATGCGGGAAAAATTTGGAAAATTGAAGATAAGTGTAAATTTTGAAAAATTTTATAGGAAAATATTTTTTCGACTATGGCAACACCTAATACCGTTTAAGCCTGCGTAAAGAAGGCAAAAATTAATGTAAAACTGCAGAAAAAATCGTGTCAATATCTCAATAAAAAATGTCAAAATGAGATATTTTCGTTAAAATGTATAGGGCTTAGGTGGATTTTCTAACTGTATCAAAGTATGTTTTTGTTAATTTGTATGGATTTTTTGCCCCGATCGCGCTGGGAGAGGTCTCAAAAGACGCGTCCCGGTGACCGGCACTGGATTATGTCAAAAACTGAATATAATTTGGATGATTTGTGCAAAAAATTTTGAAAAATGTTGATTTTAAATGTTATTTTACTAATAAATGTTTTATTTTTCAGGTATCCAACGTCGGAGAGCGCTGCAGAAGGTGTAGAAAATTGCGTCTCGCCGAGAGGCACCAGGTCTGTTATAAAAACTAAGTCAAGAATGCGGGAAAAATTTGGAAAATTGAAGATAAGTGTAAATTTTGAAAAATTTTATAGGAAAATATTTTTTCGACTATGGCAACACCTAATACCGTTTAAGCCTGCGTAAAGAAGGCAAAAATTAATGTAAAACTGCAGAAAAAATCGTGTCAATATCTCAATAAAAAATGTCAAAATGAGATATTTTCGTTAAAATGTATAGGGCTTAGGTGGATTTTCTAACTGTATCAAAGTATGTTTTTGTTAATTTGTATGGATTTTTTGCCCCGATCGCGCTGGGAGAGGTCTCAAAAGACGCGTCCCGGTGACCGGCACTGGATTATGTCAAAAACTGAATATAATTTGGATGATTTGTGCAAAAAATTTTGAAAAATGTTGATTTTAAATGTTATTTTACTAATAAATGTTTTATTTTTCAGGTATCCAACGTCGGAGAGCGCTGCAGAAGGTGTAGAAAATTGCGTCTCGCCGAGAGGCACCAGGTCTGTTATAAAAACTAAGTCAAGAATGCGGGAAAAATTTGGAAAATTGAAGATAAGTGTAAATTTTGAAAAATTTTATAGGAAAATATTTTTTCGACTATGGCAACACCTAATACCGTTTAAGCCTGCGTAAAGAAGGCAAAAATTAATGTAAAACTGCAGAAAAAATCGTGTCAATATCTCAATAAAAAATGTCAAAATGAGATATTTTCGTTAAAATGTATAGGGCTTAGGTGGATTTTCTAACTGTATCAAAGTATGTTTTTGTTAATTTGTATGGATTTTTTGCCCCGATCGCGCTGGGAGAGGTCTCAAAAGACGCGTCCCGGTGACCGGCACTGGATTATGTCAAAAACTGAATATAATTTGGATGATTTGTGCAAAAAATTTTGAAAAATGTTGATTTTAAATGTTATTTTACTAATAAATGTTTTATTTTTCAGGTATCCAACGTCGGAGAGCGCTGCAGAAGGTGTAGAAAATTGCGTCTCGCCGAGAGGCACCAGGTCTGTTATAAAAACTAAGTCAAGAATGCGGGAAAAATTTGGAAAATTGAAGATAAGTGTAAATTTTGAAAAATTTTATAGGAAAATATTTTTTCGACTATGGCAACACCTAATACCGTTTAAGCCTGCGTAAAGAAGGCAAAAATTAATGTAAAACTGCAGAAAAAATCGTGTCAATATCTCAATAAAAAATGTCAAAATGAGATATTTTCGTTAAAATGTATAGGGCTTAGGTGGATTTTCTAACTGTATCAAAGTATGTTTTTGTTAATTTGTATGGATTTTTTGCCCCGATCGCGCTGGGAGAGGTCTCAAAAGACGCGTCCCGGTGACCGGCACTGGATTATGTCAAAAACTGAATATAATTTGGATGATTTGTGCAAAAAATTTTGAAAAATGTTGATTTTAAATGTTATTTTACTAATAAATGTTTTATTTTTCAGGTATCCAACGTCGGAGAGCGCTGCAGAAGGTGTAGAAAATTGCGTCTCGCCGAGAGGCACCAGGTCTGTTATAAAAACTAAGTCAAGAATGCGGGAAAAATTTGGAAAATTGAAGATAAGTGTAAATTTTGAAAAATTTTATAGGAAAATATTTTTTCGACTATGGCAACACCTAATACCGTTTAAGCCTGCGTAAAGAAGGCAAAAATTAATGTAAAACTGCAGAAAAAATCGTGTCAATATCTCAATAAAAAATGTCAAAATGAGATATTTTCGTTAAAATGTATAGGGCTTAGGTGGATTTTCTAACTGTATCAAAGTATGTTTTTGTTAATTTGTATGGATTTTTTGCCCCGATCGCGCTGGGAGAGGTCTCAAAAGACGCGTCCCGGTGACCGGCACTGGATTATGTCAAAAACTGAATATAATTTGGATGATTTGTGCAAAAAATTTTGAAAAATGTTGATTTTAAATGTTATTTTACTAATAAATGTTTTATTTTTCAGGTATCCAACGTCGGAGAGCGCTGCAGAAGGTGTAGAAAATTGCGTCTCGCCGAGAGGCACCAGGTCTGTTATAAAAACTAAGTCAAGAATGCGGGAAAAATTTGGAAAATTGAAGATAAGTGTAAATTTTGAAAAATTTTATAGGAAAATATTTTTTCGACTATGGCAACACCTAATACCGTTTAAGCCTGCGTAAAGAAGGCAAAAATTAATGTAAAACTGCAGAAAAAATCGTGTCAATATCTCAATAAAAAATGTCAAAATGAGATATTTTCGTTAAAATGTATAGGGCTTAGGTGGATTTTCTAACTGTATCAAAGTATGTTTTTGTTAATTTGTATGGATTTTTTGCCCCGATCGCGCTGGGAGAGGTCTCAAAAGACGCGTCCCGGTGACCGGCACTGGATTATGTCAAAAACTGAATATAATTTGGATGATTTGTGCAAAAAATTTTGAAAAATGTTGATTTTAAATGTTATTTTACTAATAAATGTTTTATTTTTCAGGTATCCAACGTCGGAGAGCGCTGCAGAAGGTGTAGAAAATTGCGTCTCGCCGAGAGGCACCAGGTCTGTTATAAAAACTAAGTCAAGAATGCGGGAAAAATTTGGAAAATTGAAGATAAGTGTAAATTTTGAAAAATTTTATAGGAAAATATTTTTTCGACTATGGCAACACCTAATACCGTTTAAGCCTGCGTAAAGAAGGCAAAAATTAATGTAAAACTGCAGAAAAAATCGTGTCAATATCTCAATAAAAAATGTCAAAATGAGATATTTTCGTTAAAATGTATAGGGCTTAGGTGGATTTTCTAACTGTATCAAAGTATGTTTTTGTTAATTTGTATGGATTTTTTGCCCCGATCGCGCTGGGAGAGGTCTCAAAAGACGCGTCCCGGTGACCGGCACTGGATTATGTCAAAAACTGAATATAATTTGGATGATTTGTGCAAAAAATTTTGAAAAATGTTGATTTTAAATGTTATTTTACTAATAAATGTTTTATTTTTCAGGTATCCAACGTCGGAGAGCGCTGCAGAAGGTGTAGAAAATTGCGTCTCGCCGAGAGGCACCAGGTCTGTTATAAAAACTAAGTCAAGAATGCGGGAAAAATTTGGAAAATTGAAGATAAGTGTAAATTTTGAAAAATTTTATAGGAAAATATTTTTTCGACTATGGCAACACCTAATACCGTTTAAGCCTGCGTAAAGAAGGCAAAAATTAATGTAAAACTGCAGAAAAAATCGTGTCAATATCTCAATAAAAAATGTCAAAATGAGATATTTTCGTTAAAATGTATAGGGCTTAGGTGGATTTTCTAACTGTATCAAAGTATGTTTTTGTTAATTTGTATGGATTTTTTGCCCCGATCGCGCTGGGAGAGGTCTCAAAAGACGCGTCCCGGTGACCGGCACTGGATTATGTCAAAAACTGAATATAATTTGGATGATTTGTGCAAAAAATTTTGAAAAATGTTGATTTTAAATGTTATTTTACTAATAAATGTTTTATTTTTCAGGTATCCAACGTCGGAGAGCGCTGCAGAAGGTGTAGAAAATTGCGTCTCGCCAAGAGGCACCAGGTCTGTTATAAAAACTAAGTCAAGAATGCGGGAAAAATTTGGAAAATTGAAGATAAGTGTAAATTTTGAAAAATTTTATAGGAAAATATTTTTTCGACTATGGCAACACCTAATACCGTTTAAGCCTGCGTAAAGAAGGCAAAAATTAATGTAAAACTGCAGAAAAAATCGTGTCAATATCTCAATAAAAAATGTCAAAATGAGATATTTTCGTTAAAATGTATAGGGCTTAGGTGGATTTTCTAACTGTATCAAAGTATGTTTTTGTTAATTTGTATGGATTTTTTGCCCCGATCGCGCTGGGAGAGGTCTCAAAAGACGCGTCCCGGTGACCGGCACTGGATTATGTCAAAAACTGAATATAATTTGGATGATTTGTGCAAAAAATTTTGAAAAATGTTGATTTTAAATGTTATTTTACTAATAAATGTTTTATTTTTCAGGTATCCAACGTCGGAGAGCGCTGCAGAAGGTGTAGAAAATTGCGTCTCGCCGAGAGGCACCAGGTCTGTTATAAAAACTAAGTCAAGAATGCGGGAAAAATTTGGAAAATTGAAGATAAGTGTAAATTTTGAAAAATTTTATAGGAAAATATTTTTTCGACTATGGCAACACCTAATACCGTTTAAGCCTGCGTAAAGAAGGCAAAAATTAATGTAAAACTGCAGAAAAAATCGTGTCAATATCTCAATAAAAAATGTCAAAATGAGATATTTTCGTTAAAATGTATAGGGCTTAGGTGGATTTTCTAACTGTATCAAAGTATGTTTTTGTTAATTTGTATGGATTTTTTGCCCCGATCGCGCTGGGAGAGGTCTCAAAAGACGCGTCCCGGTGACCGGCACTGGATTATGTCAAAAACTGAATATAATTTGGATGATTTGTGCAAAAAATTTTGAAAAATGTTGATTTTAAATGTTATTTTACTAATAAATGTTTTATTTTTCAGGTATCCAACGTCGGAGAGCGCTGCAGAAGGTGTAGAAAATTGCGTCTCGCCGAGAGGCACCAGGTCTGTTATAAAAACTAAGTCAAGAATGCGGGAAAAATTTGGAAAATTGAAGATAAGTGTAAATTTTGAAAAATTTTATAGGAAAATATTTTTTCGACTATGGCAACACCTAATACCGTTTAAGCCTGCGTAAAGAAGGCAAAAATTAATGTAAAACTGCAGAAAAAATCGTGTCAATATCGCAATAAAAAATGTCAAAATGAGATATTTTCGTTAAAATGTATAGGGCTTAGGTGGATTTTCTAACTGTATCAAAGTATGTTTTTGTTAATTTGTATGGATTTTTTGCCCCGATCGCGCTGGGAGAGGTCTCAAAAGACGCGTCCCGGTGACCGGCACTGGATTATGTCAAAAACTGAATATAATTTGGATGATTTGTGCAAAAAATTTTGAAAAATGTTGATTTTAAATGTTATTTTACTAATAAATGTTTTATTTTTCAGGTATCCAACGTCGGAGAGCGCTGCAGAAGGTGTAGAAAATTGCGTCTCGCCGAGAGGCACCAGGTCTGTTATAAAAACTAAGTCAAGAATGCGGGAAAAATTTGGAAAATTGAAGATAAGTGTAAATTTTGAAAAATTTTATAGGAAAATATTTTTTCGACTATGGCAACACCTAATACCGTTTAAGCCTGCGTAAAGAAGGCAAAAATTAATGTAAAACTGCAGAAAAAATCGTGTCAATATCTCAATAAAAAATGTCAAAATGAGATATTTTCGTTAAAATGTATAGGGCTTAGGTGGATTTTCTAACTGTATCAAAGTATGTTTTTGTTAATTTGTATGGATTTTTTGCCCCGATCGCGCTGGGAGAGGTCTCAAAAGACGCGTCCCGGTGACCGGCACTGGATTATGTCAAAAACTGAATATAATTTGGATGATTTGTGCAAAAAAATTTGAAAAATGTTGATTTTAAATGTTATTTTACTAATAAATGTTTTATTTTTCAGGTATCCAACGTCGGAGAGCGCTGCAGAAGGTGTAGAAAATTGCGTCTCGCCGAGAGGCACCAGGTCTGTTATAAAAACTAAGTCAAGAATGCGGGAAAAATTTGGAAAATTGAAGATAAGTGTAAATTTTGAAAAATTTTATAGGAAAATATTTTTTCGACTATGGCAACACCTAATACCGTTTAAGCCTGCGTAAAGAAGGCAAAAATTAATGTAAAACTGCAGAAAAAATCGTGTCAATATCTCAATAAAAAATGTCAAAATGAGATATTTTCGTTAAAATGTATAGGGCTTAGGTGGATTTTCTAACTGTATCAAAGTATGTTTTTGTTAATTTGTATGGATTTTTTGCCCCGATCGCGCTGGGAGAGGTCTCAAAAGACGCGTCCCGGTGACCGGCACTGGATTATGTCAAAAACTGAATATAATTTGGATGATTTGTGCAAAAAATTTTGAAAAATGTTGATTTTAAATGTTATTTTACTAATAAATGTTTTATTTTTCAGGTATCCAACGTCGGAGAGCGCTGCAGAAGGTGTAGAAAATTGCGTCTCGCCGAGAGGCACCAGGTCTGTTATAAAAACTAAGTCAAGAATGCGGGAAAAATTTGGAAAATTGAAGATAAGTGTAAATTTTGAAAAATTTTATAGGAAAATATTTTTTCGACTATGGCAACACCTAATACCGTTTAAGCCTGCGTAAAGAAGGCAAAAATTAATGTAAAACTGCAGAAAAAATCGTGTCAATATCTCAATAAAAAATGTCAAAATGAGATATTTTCGTTAAAATGTATAGGGCTTAGGTGGATTTTCTAACTGTATCAAAGTATGTTTTTGTTAATTTGTATGGATTTTTTGCCCCGATCGCGCTGGGAGAGGTCTCAAAAGACGCGTCCCGGTGACCGGCACTGGATTATGTCAAAAACTGAATATAATTTGGATGATTTGTGCAAAAAATTTTGAAAAATGTTGATTTTAAATGTTATTTTACTAATAAATGTTTTATTTTTCAGGTATCCAACGTCGGAGAGCGCTGCAGAAGGTGTAGAAAATTGCGTCTCGCCGAGAGGCACCAGGTCTGTTATAAAAACTAAGTCAAGAATGCGGGAAAAATTTGGAAAATTGAAGATAAGTGTAAATTTTGAAAAATTTTATAGGAAAATATTTTTTCGACTATGGCAACACCTAATACCGTTTAAGCCTGCGTAAAGAAGGCAAAAATTAATGTAAAACTGCAGAAAAAATCGTGTCAATATCTCAATAAAAAATGTCAAAATGAGATATTTTCGTTAAAATGTATAGGGCTTAGGTGGATTTTCTAACTGTATCAAAGTATGTTTTTGTTAATTTGTATGGATTTTTTGCCCCGATCGCGCTGGGAGAGGTCTCAAAAGACGCGTCCCGGTGACCGGCACTGGATTATGTCAAAAACTGAATATAATTTGGATGATTTGTGCAAAAAATTTTGAAAAATGTTGATTTTAAATGTTATTTTACTAATAAATGTTTTATTTTTCAGGTATCCAACGTCGGAGAGCGCTGCAGAAGGTGTAGAAAATTGCGTCTCGCCGAGAGGCACCAGGTCTGTTATAAAAACTAAGTCAAGAATGCGGGAAAAATTTGGAAAATTGAAGATAAGTGTAAATTTTGAAAAATTTTATAGGAAAATATTTTTTCGACTATGGCAACACCTAATACCGTTTAAGCCTGCGTAAAGAAGGCAAAAATTAATGTAAAACTGCAGAAAAAATCGTGTCAATATCTCAATAAAAAATGTCAAAATGAGATATTTTCGTTAAAATGTATAGGGCTTAGGTGGATTTTCTAACTGTATCAAAGTATGTTTTTGTTAATTTGTATGGATTTTTTGCCCCGATCGCGCTGGGAGAGGTCTCAAAAGACGCGTCCCGGTGACCGGCACTGGATTATGTCAAAAACTGAATATAATTTGGATGATTTGTGCAAAAAATTTTGAAAAATGTTGATTTTAAATGTTATTTTACTAATAAATGTTTTATTTTTCAGGTATCCAACGTCGGAGAGCGCTGCAGAAGGTGTAGAAAATTGCGTCTCGCCGAGAGGCACCAGGTCTGTTATAAAAACTAAGTCAAGAATGCGGGAAAAATTTGGAAAATTGAAGATAAGTGTAAATTTTGAAAAATTTTATAGGAAAATATTTTTTCGACTATGGCAACACCTAATACCGTTTAAGCCTGCGTAAAGAAGGCAAAAATTAATGTAAAACTGCAGAAAAAATCGTGTCAATATCTCAATAAAAAATGTCAAAATGAGATTGGTTAGGTTAGGTTAGGTTAGGTTAGGTTAGGTTAGGTTAGGTTAGGTTCCCCCCCGTCGTGTTGCCACCTTGTCGTGGTGGGGGGGCTTGCGTGTCCCAAGGATCCCCGTGGCTATACCGGCAGGGCCACCCATACCGGGAGGCACGGGGGGAGGGGCCAGACTAAGAGCAACACAGTGGAGGAGACGTCTTTGGATGTCTGGCGGCGTCTTTTGGATTGCCGCGTGAGGCGATGGATCTGCTGGTTTCTTCGGGCAGATAGGCTTCGGCCACCGTCGGCTCAACCCGTAATCCTGAATGGACAGGACCGGGGGTTCTTCGGAATCACGGGGAAGAAAACCCCTTAAAAAATAACCCAAATCCCAAGCTCTGGCGCCTGGCGACGGGATGTATGGCTGGGGGGAACCCAGTCCCAAGGGCGTCGTTCGAGGGACCTCACCCTCTAAAAAAGGACAAAATGGCAAGCGCGAACAGTTTAAATTCTACCCAGGAGGGTCCCAACCAATTGGTTGGGGAATCCCTTGGTGCCTCGGCACTCAGCCCCAACGTATCTGGGGGGGCAACCTGTCGCGGAGAAAGTGAAGATGTGAGAAGGTGCAGCGTCGTTCTGGAAAGAACGGCAGATGGCCTGCGAAAAGTAGGGAAGAAGGTGTCCAAAAAGGACAACAAAGGTGTACGTGGTGGAGTTCAGGATGCTGGAATGGAAGTATCTTCCGGCCAATCAGACTCCAACACAAGCAAAAGAAAATTTTGGAAGAAGGAAAATAGGAAGCGTTCTCGTTCCCGGAGTGTCTCCGGGTTCGACAGCGGTTCCAGTGAGGAAATGGTGGGGAAAAGGAGGGTGTCGGCTGCGCGGAATGGCGGAGGCCGCAATTCCTCTCTAAGCCTCACTAGCACGAGGGCCGACCTCTTAGCTGCAAAGCGGAGTGAGTTGGAAATCCAGGCATTGGAGGAGGTAGAGAGACTATCGCGTGGGCTCTGTCCTGCCGCGACGTCGGACTCGAAAGTTCTACCTACGGAAGGAGCCTTGACGGCAATCAATTTGGATAAGAGGGCCGTGGATTCCGTGGCAATCATTAAAGAGGTTGCCAGGAGATCCACAAACCTCAAAGGCACTTTCTCGAAGGGCCTATATATCGCGGCGTCCGCTATTGAGGACACGGTGCGGGATTTACAGTTCCGCACCACTGATGGAGAGACACAGAGGCTGAGTCGGGAGAACGCCAGCCTCAAGTCGGAGCTCGTAGAGATACGCAAGGAGTTGGCCCAATTGCGGGCTGACGTGCAGCGGGCTCCGATGGGTTCAGCGGTGCCGCAGCCCTCGCCTGCCCCTAAGGACCTAGAAGAGATGATGCGCAGCATCATGGTTCAAGTCGGGCTCATGATGAGCGCACGCTTTGAAGCGTTGGAGGTGGATGGGAGGCTACTCCCGGAGTCTCGTACCCGGCCGCCGCTAGCGGCGGATAGGGTGAAGGCACCACCTCCCGTGGTTGGTCCTGCGGGGGCTCCGCGTCAGCGGGCGGCTGCTGCCGGTGCTGCCGGTTCAGCGGATCTTAACCCTGCGCCTCGACAGAGGTGGGTTAGGGGTTCTGCGCCTCCTGCGACTGCACCTAGTGAGCGGGGGACTGCACCGGGTCCTGGGACTGCTCCGCGTAAAGTAGCTGCTGGTACTGCGGCTGATCCGCGCGAGCAAACGGTTGGACTGGGTACTAGGCGGGGCGGGAAAATGCGACGGGGGAAAAAGGCTGGCACCGCCCCTGCTCAGGACAGTTCGGTCCCAGAATCGCGACCTTTGCCGCCGGCCCCTGAAGCCATGGACGCTCCCTGGTCCCTGGTGCCTGGGCGGCGTAAAAAAGCTAGGCCACCCCAGACGCAGCCTGATTCTGCGCCAGGGCGGCCGCGAGAGCAGAAGCCACAGGGGCCGAAGGTCATCATCCCTAGATCGGCGGCTGTCGTTTTTAAGCTGCAGCCGTCTGCTCTGGAGAGGGGTGTGACCTATGAGGCGGCACTTAAAGAGGCGCGACAGAAGGTGGATCCGGCAAGCCTAGGAATTCCCGGCCTCCGCTTTAAAACGTCCGCTACAGGCGCCCGCATGTTTCTCGTGCCGGGAGCTAGTAGCGGTGATAAGGCAGACTCCCTCGCAGCAGCGCTGAGGGAGGCCTTCAAGGAGGAGGACGTCCAGGTGTCCAGGCCAATGAAGTGCGCAGACCTGCGCATCTCGGGCTTGGACGACTCTGTGACTGCGGAGGATGTCGTGGCTGCTGTAGCCAGAACAGGTGGATGCCCTGAGGCATCCATCAAGCCTGGAGTAATCCGCAAGGACCACTTGGGCGAGGGCTTTACTGTCGTAAAGTGCCCTCCTGCAGCTGCCCATAAGATCTTGGCTGAGGAGACCCGTTTGCTCGTCGGTTGGGTGTCTGCACAGGTGAAACTCCTGCAGCCGCGCCCGACGCGCTGCTTCCGGTGCCTGGAAGCCGGGCACGTAAGGGAGCAGTGCAAGGCGGAGGTGGACCGTGGCAGTCAGTGCTACCGGTGTGGCCAGCTTGGCCATAAAGCCGGAGGTTGCGCTGCCGCGCCATACTGCACGGTGTGTGCGGCTGCGGGTAAGCCAGCCTCCCACAGACTGGGAGGCAAGGCATGCATCGCGGCCCGACCGTCGAGCAAAAAGAAGAAGAAGTCGAGGGCTAAAGCAGCCGCATCGGCTAGCCCACAGCCAAGCACCAGCGCGGCAGCGGGCGAAGCGGTGGTTCCGATGTCAACGGAATAACGCACGCCCTTCGCTTGCTGCAGGCTAATATCAACCACTGTGCCAGAGCTCAGGATTTGTTAGTCCAGAGCATGGCACAGTGGAGGATACAGCTGGCTGTGGTGCCTGAGCCGTACCTCATCCCTCCCAGTGATGACTGGGTTGGGGACCGAGATGGCCTAGTTGCCCTTGTCCGTCGGGGCGCCGCTGGCTCCCCTCCTTTCGAAAAAGTAGCGAAGGGAAGGGGATGCGTCGCGGCGTTGTTGGGGGAGATAATGACAATAGGAGTCTATTTTTCTCCCAACAGGCCCCTCGCCGAGTTTGAGTCCTTTATGGACGAGGTGGGGGCCCTGATCGGACGGAGCCATCCTCACCCTGTGCTGGTGGTCGGGGATCTCAACGCCAAGTCTGTGGCGTGGGGATCTCCCGCGACCGATGCGAGGGGTGAGTTTTTGGAGGATTGGCTCCTGGCGAATGGCTTATCGGTCCTCAATCGGGGGTCGGTAGACACATGCGTGCGGTATCAGGGCGGATCGATCGTGGACGTATCGTTTGCGACTTCTGCCCTGGCACGCCGGGTCCGAGGCTGGGAAGTACTGGAGGACGTGGAGACATTGTCGGATCACCGATATATTCGGTTCGACGTCTCCACTCTGCTCCAGGGAGTACCGGATAGCCCGATTCGACCCCCGAGTGGGATGAGTCCGCGATGGCGGCTAAAAGCCCTCGACACGGAAGTGGCAAAGGAGGCGGCGATAGTACAGTCCTGGGTGCCCGCGCCCGATGGACCTGTGGTGGTTGAGGACGAAGCGGACTGGTTCCAGGAGGCGATGACGCAAGTGTGTGATGCGTCGATGCCCCGGGCCAGGCTTTGTCCTCCTATAGATCAGGTGTACTGGTGGACCGCGGAGCTCACGCAACTGCGTGAGTCTTGCGTTGAGGTTAGACGCCGGTACACCAGATACCGCAGGAGAAGGCGCAGGGACGAAGCCCAGACGGATGTCCTATACGCCGCCTACAGGGACGAGAAAACGGCGCTGCAGACGGCGATAGCCATCGCCAAAACCCGCGCTTGGGAGGAGTCGTTGGAGGCTCTCAACCGTGATCCGTGGGGAAGGCCCTACAAGGCTGTGAGGGGCAAGCTTCGCCCCTGGGCCCCCCCAATCACTCAGAGTCTCCAGCCGCGACTCCGGGAGGAGGTTGTTTCGGCCCTGTTTCCGCACAGGGAGGAACACCTTCCCCCGGTGATGGTTGCGCGTGATGCAGCGCCCCTACCGGACGTGACTGAGGTGGTCCCGGAGGTATCGCAGGGGGAGCTGGGTGCGGCCGTTTTGAGGCTTCGTGCCAAAAATTCGGCCCCCGGCCCCGATGGCGTTCCGGGACGTGTGTTGGCTCTAGCCCTGAACCCCGACGCCCTGGAGCTTCGATTGAGGGGACTATTCGACGCCTGTCTGGCTCAAGCCATAATTCCACAGAGGTGGAAGACGGGCCGTCTGGTTCTCCTCCGGAAGGAAGGGCGTCCAGCGGAATCTCCCTCCGCCTACCGGCCCATCGTGCTGCTCGACGACATTGCCAAACTCTTTGAAAGAGTTGTGGCTAGGCGGATCGTCGAGCACCTGGAGGGTGAGGGTCCGGATCTGGCGGAGAGTCAGTTTGGGTTCCGTAGGGGTCGATCGACCATCGACGCGGTGATGCGGGTTAGGTCCCAAGCGCAGGACGTGGTTGCCCGGGGTGGGGTTGTCTTGGCGGTGTCACTTGACATCGCCAACGCATTCAACTCCCTCCCCTGGAGCTGCATACTGGAGGCGCTCCGGTATCATGGAGTGCCCCTGTACCTGCGCCGAGTTATCGGGGCTTACCTGTCCGAAAGGTCGGTGGTCTACCCCGGCCGAGAGGGCTGGGGCCGACGGGAAATGTCGTGCGGTGTTCCGCAGGGTTCGGTTCTGGGTCCGCTCCTGTGGAACATCGGGTACGACTGGGTGCTGCGGGTACCGTGTATCCGGGGTGTCGACGTAACGTGTTACGCCGACGATACTCTGGTCACCGCCCGCGGCACGAGGTATAGTACAGCCGCCTACCGCGCCACCGCTGGAGTGGCGCAATTTGTGGGCCGGATACGACGGTTGGGCTTGGAGGTGGCCCTTAGCAAGTCTGAGGCCCTGTGTTTTCACGGGCCTCGGCACGCGCCACCTCGGGATGCCCATATCGTCGTGAGTGGAGTCCGCATAGACGTCGGGTCGACGATGAGATACCTAGGTCTCGTCCTCGACGGTCGGTGGGATTTCACAGCCCACTTCGGACGCCTGGTGCCAAGGGTGATGGGCGCGGCGGCTGCTCTCGGGCGGCTGCTGCCGAACACTGGCGAGCCGGGCGCCCTTTGTAGGCGGCTGTACCTGGGGATCGTGCGATCAATGGTGACGTACGGAGCTCCCGTATGGGCGGAGGCCCTGAATCGCCGCAATATCGCTGTCCTGCGGAGACCGCAGAGGGTGGTGGCGATCAGGGCAATACGGGGATATCGCACGATCTCCTGCGAAGCGGCGTGTGTGCTGGCCGGTTCCTTGCCATGGGACCTTGAAGCGAGAGCCCTCGCGTCAGTTTATTTCTGGCGCGAGGAGGCGCTGGCCCAGGGCGAGACGCCGGCACCACGCGAGGTGGAGGGGCGCAGGGCGCAGTTGCGCACGCTTGCCATCCAGGAGTGGAAGTCCAGGCTGGAGCACCCTAGTGCGGGTCTTAGGACCATCGAGGCCATCCGTCCAGTGATGGATGAGTGGCTAGAGCGGAGGCACGGCACGTTGACCTTCCGGTTGACGCAGATCCTCTCGGGACACGGTTGTTTCGGGAGGTATCTGTGTCGGATTGCCGGGAGGGAGCCGACCGCCGAGTGCCACCACTGTGACGGGTGCCTCGAGGAGGAGGCACAGCATATGCTGGAGGTGTGCCCAGCCTGGGCAAGCGAGCGCAGCGAGCTCTGCGCCGAAGTGGGGACAGATCTCTCGCTGCCAAGCGTGGTTCGCGCTGTGGTTGACAGCGAGAGATCGTGGGACGCACTCCACTCCTTTTGCGAGCGAGTTATGCTCGCAAAGGAGGCGGCGGAACGTGACAGGGAGGATACTACCACCCTGGCTATCCGCCGTAGGAGAACCGGGCGTCGGAGGGCGGCTTTTTTGAGCCACCTTCCCCCCAACATGGGCCCAAGGGTGGCGGACTCGGGGGAGTCTGCCGCCCATCAACACCGGGCCCGAGTAGTGGAGCGTGTGTTCCCGCACGCTACTCAGGAGGTGACGGCGGAGACAAGAGCTCCGGTCTCTGCCGTCGACGAAGAGGAGGCCTCCGATCAGGCCGTCGCTGCTGGATACGCGGACGAATGCTTCGGCGCCCCCGTATATCCAGCCGGCAGCGACAGGTAGGAACGCCGTGGGGTTTTAGTCAGTAGGAGTCTGACATAACCCGGCCGCTCCCCCCGGAGTGCCCGGGTATCCATGAGGATTTCCCCACGTAAAAAAAAAAAAAAAAAAAAAAAAAAAAAAAAAAAAAAAAAAAAAAAAGGTTAGGTTAGGTTCCCCCCCGACGTGTTGCCACCTTGTCGTGGTGGGGGGGCTTGCGTGTCCCAAGGATCCTCGTGGCTATACCGGCAGGGTTACCCATACCGGGAGGCACGGGGTGAGGGATCTGACGAAGAGCAACACTTCCTTTCCCTTTCATTTCCTTCCCCTCTCTCCCCCTTCCTATTCTCCCCTACCTTTCCTCCCTCTCACTTCCCTTTTCCAATTTCCGACGTGGAGGGAGCGGCGGTCACGGAGTGCACTCACACTGCCTCCGTAAACGGCCTTTTTCAAGGCCCCGCCGGTCAACCCGTAACCGCAACGATGGCAGGAGGCCTACGCGAACGGGGGGCCTTACCTTCATTGGTTGGGCCTACGAGGTAGTGATCCTCTTTAAAAAACACCCGAATCCCAAGCGGCGCCGCACCGCGAGGGGATGGATGGTCGGACGGATTTCCGGCCATTAGTGCGTGTCCCCACACTGGCACCTGTCGCCACCAGTGTGGGTTACCCCATAGACTTGCCCGGGTACAGGGGTCTCTGCCCGGGTGGACTTTTATTTCCCCCATAATCGTGGGATTTCATATGGATCTTTTAATTAAAAAACAAAACGAAGAGGAAGGAGTTAAGATGAGGAAAGGTGACGTTGTGATGGAGGTAGATAAAGTAGAAGAAGGTGGAGTGGGAGTGGAAGTGGCGGGAGCGCCAACTTTGCGGGAACTTCGTGTCCTGCTGCCGCGCTTGTCCCGTTTGTCGGAGTCCGACTCGGACAGCACCGTTGTCAGCTTAATGACAGTTACATCGGCCGAGTCCTCCGACAATGAAAGTGGTCGGCGGTTCCTTAAAAGGCCCGCCGAAGAAGGGGAAGGAATAATGGAGCCGACAAAAGGGGCGGCCCATAGACAAAAGAGACGAGGCCGCCCGCCCACTACGGGGGAGTACCTAGGGCTGGCAAGTGCCAAGGCGCAGATCAACGCTGCCAGGGCTGAAGAACTGCACCTCGAGGCTGAGGAGGAAATATTAAAAATGGCGGGGGCGTTACGTGAAGCCAGACACGCCTGCCGTCACGGGCTAAACCCGCCAACGCAAGGGGAGGACACAGCGCAGACAATGTCTGCGCTCAATAATTTGGTTGATGACGCCGCAAATACGGTGATAAAAATTGCGGTGAAGTCAAAACATATGAAGGGGACATGGATGAAGGCTCTCAAAGATGCAGCGCGAACCATCCAGGAAGCTGCTGCAGGAATGAGCGCCCGCACCATATCAGAGGAGGTGGTCAAGCTGGAAGCGGCGAACAAGCTGCTCTCCGCCCAGCTGGCGGGGCTTCGCCAAGAAGTGGCTGAGCTGCGTAGCCAGCCGGCCGGCCCCGACCTTAAGAAGATGCTGACGGAGTCCTCGCGTGCCAGCATCGCTCAGTTCAGTGCGATGCTGAACGCGAGGTTTGACGGGATCCAGGACCGCCTCCTCCCAGAACCGCGACTTAGGCCGCCACTCGCGGCAGAGAAGAAAAGAGCCGCGGATACCACGCAAGAGCCACAGCCCTCGGGCTCTGGTGTCACTGCCGCCCCACACCGCACTGAAGAGCGGTCATCGGTCCCCCCCACCGTCAAGCCCCTAAAGGGAAAGGGACGGGGGAAGAAGACTATGGCGGCATTAGAGAGGGAGGAGCTTCAAAAGAGCTCAGCTCCGGCTGTCGCAGCGCCCCCTCCACTCACTGGGTGGAGCGAGATGACCGCTCGGGGGGTCAAGAAGACCACAGCCGAAATTCCGGCGAAGGGCCTAGACAAAAACACGGCAAAGCGTACGACAAAAGGTCCGGCCAACTACACGACGGAGCCGAAAAGGAAGATGGCGAAGAGGAAGCAGAAGGCGGTGAAACTACGCCCCCCGCGCACGGCAGCGGTGACGCTCACCCTGCTGCCGGGCGCGGCTGAAAAAGGCGCAACGTACAGGTCGATACTAACAGATGCTCGTAGTAGGCTGGATTACGAGACCCTCGGTATTAGTGAGATGCGCTGTAGGACGACGGTGACAGGTGCCCGTATGCTGGAAGTGGTGGGTGAGTCAGGCGCCAAAAAGGCCGACTCACTAGCTACCGCACTCAAAGACGTCCTGAGCGCGGACCTGGTGCGGGTCTCGCGCCCGGTAAAGCGGGCGGAGATTAGGGTTGCCGAGCTGGATGACTCGGTAACGGAAGCGGAGGTCATTAGTGCCGTCGCTAATATAGGAGGGTGCCCCGCCGACCAAGTCAAGGCCGGCGTTATCAACGCCCGTGGCTCCTTGTGGCTGAGCTGCCCCGTGGAGGCCGCCAAAAAGCTGGTCGACGCTGGTCGCCTTAGAGTGGGTTGGGTGTCGGCGCGAGTAGCGCTGCTGGACTTCCGACCCCTCAGGTGCTTCAGGTGCCTGGAGGTTGGCCACGTCGCCAGCAAATGTACGGCCGAAGTGGACCGCAGCAGCCTGTGCTACCGCTGCGGGAAGCCGGATCACCGGGCACGCGAGTGCCAGTCGGCGCCTAACTGCCCCATCTGTGCAGCTGTGGGCAAGCCGGCGGAGCACGCCCTCGGTGGGTCGCCTGGGTGCCTAAGCGGCACCAGTAGCAAAAGAAAGGCTAAGGGTCCCAAAGCCCCCAAGCCGACCAAGCGCCCAAGTGGTGCCGAGGAGGAGCCTATGGACACGGCCAATAAATGACACCGTGGCCCATACTGCAGGCGAACATCAACCACTCTGCCAGGGCTCAGGACCTGCTGGTCTAGACCATGGCGGAGTGGGAGATCAAAATAGCCGTGGTCGCCGAGCCTTACTTTATCCCCACCCGGGATGACTGGGTTGGGGACCGTGAGGACTCGGTGGCCATCGTCGCCCAGATGTCCGCCGGTGCCCCACCCTTTGCAGGTGTTGTGAAGGGTCGGGGCCACGTGATGGCTATCGTGGGCGACGTTGCAGTAGTGGGTATTTACTTTCCTCCCAGCCGGAGCCTCGCCGAATTCGAGCAGATGCTCGTTGAGGTCGGGGCTCTGGTCGGGCAAGTGGGCCCCCACCCCGTGCTAGTTGCTGGGGATTTCAACGCCAAATCCACGGCGTGGGGATCCCCGGTGACGGACGCACGGGGGGAGGTGCTCGAAGAGTGGGCTGCAGCCACGGGCCTGGCCATAATCAATGTGGGGTCGGAGCACACGTGCGTGCGGCGACAGGGTGGGTCGATCGTGGACATAACGTTCGCGTCGGCCCCCCTTGCGCGCCGTATTCAGGGCTGGAGGGTGGTGGATGCGGAGACGTTGTCGGATCACCGTTACATCCGATTCGATATCTCCGCACTCACCACCGCCTCGCCGATGCACGCCCGATCCCCTCGTGCCGGGGATGGCCCCAGATGGGTGCTGGGTCGCCTAGACAGGGAGCGGGCTGGGGAGCAGGCAATTGTCGAGGCCTGGGTGTCGGGTCCTGACATCGTCGCCGACGTGGACGAGGAGGCGGAGCTCCTCGGCAATTCATTGGCTCGCATTTGCGATGCAGCAATGCCGAGGGCTCGTCCCGTTCCGCCGCGGCGCTGGGTGTACTGGTGGCGCGATGATCTCCGCCAAGTGCGCGCAGCGTGTGTGGCGGCGCGCCGCCGTTACACCCGGTGCAGACGGAGGCGGGTCAGGGACCACACCGAGGAAGAAACCTCCTTCGCTGCCTACAGTGCCTTGCGCACGACCTTCCAGGTCGCTATTGCGCAGGCGAAGGAGGCAGCGTGGGAGGAATGGCTGGGGATTCTCAATAGGGATCCATGGGGGAGACCATACAGGGTCGTGCGAAATAAGATGCGGCCTTGGGCTCCCCCCCTGACGAGCAGTCTCCAGCCGGAGTTACTAGTAGAAGTGGTCGACACCCTCTTTCCGCGTCGAGAGGAGTGGGTGCCCCCATCGATGGTGGCTCCCCATCTGGTGCGAGACGCTGAGGAGGATGCTTCCCCGCCACCGGTATCGGAGAGCGAGCTCGGGGCGGCCGTCCTGAGACTAAAGTCGAAGAAGACCGCCCCGGGCCCAGACGGTGTGCCGGGAACCGCCTTGGCGATCGCACTAGAAGAGATAGGTGAGAGGGTGAGGTCCCTGTTCTCAGCGTGCCTGGCGCGGGGCCGATTTCCCCAGCGGTGGAAAACGGGCAAGCTCGTCCTTCTACAGAAGGGCGGGCGCCCGGCCGGACAGCCGTCGTCGTATCGTCCGATCGTGCTGCTCGACGAGGTGAGCAAGTTATTCGAGCGTGTGCTCGCTGCTCGCCTCGTCGAGAGTATGGATCCGGACGTCGATGACGCGCAGTTCGGTTTCCGCCGGGGTCGATCGACCCTGGATGCCGTCGCGCGGGTCAGGGACCTCGCCGAGGAGGCCGTCTCCCGGGGTGGCGTGTTATTTGCGGTGTCTCTAGACATCCGCAATGCATTTAACACGCTGCCCTGGGAGACCGTGAGAGCGGCGCTGCGGTACCATCGGGTACCGCAGTACCTTCAGAGGGTCGTGGCCGACTACTTCGCCGGGAGGGAAGTCGTGTTCTCGACGAAGTACGGCTCCGGGAGGAGGGAGATGTCCTGCGGTGTTCCACAGGGATCGGTCTTGGGACCGCTCCTGTGGAACATCGGCTACGACTGGGTGCTGCGGGGGGCTATGTTGCTGGGGGTCGATGTAACTTGTTACGCCGACGACACCCTCGTGACGGCCCGCGGCAGCACCCTGCGAGAGGCATCCATCCTCGCCACGGCGGGCGTGGCCCAGGTGGTGGCCAGGATCCGCGCCCTGGGACTCGAGGTCGCTCTGAACAAGTCGGAGGCCCTCGTGTTCCATGGGCCGCGGAACAGGCCGCCCCCTGGAGCTACAATAATGGTGGGAGGAACCTCCATCGCCGTCGGGACGACGATGAAGTATCTCGGACTCGTCTTAGATGGCCGATGGAGGTTCGAAGAGCACTTCCGGCTACTGGCCCCGAAATTGGTGGCAGCGGCCGGAGCTCTGGGGCGTATCCTCCCCAACTTGGGAGGCCCCGGAGGCACTTGCCGACGCTTGTACACCGGTGTGGTACGCTCCATGGCGCTCTACGGGGCGCCAATATGGGCAGAGGCCATGTACGCCCGAAACTTGGCTGTGCTGCGGCGTCCGCAGCGCGCCATGGCGCTCAGGGTGGCCCGGGCGTACCGCACCGTGTCGTGCGTCGGCGCTTGTGTGCTTGCCGGTACGCCGCCGTGGGACCTCGAAGCCGAGGTACTCGCGGCGGTGTATTGGCGAAAGAAGGCGGAGGTGGTCGATGGTGGCCGCCCCCACCCGCTGGAAATCCGGCGATGGAGGGAGGATGCTAATGAGGTCCTTCTTCAAAGGTGGTCGGCTCGCCTGGAAAATCCTGTGGCGAGCCAGGCGTTGGTGGCCGCCGTCCGGCCCATCCTTAGGGAGTGGCTGGAACGGCGGCATGGGGCTCTCTCCTTCCACCTGACACAGGTACTCACCGGGCATGGTTGCTTCGGTGACTACTTGTGCCGGGTGGCGGGTAGAGAGCCCACTGGGGGGTGCCACCATTGTGTGGCGAGGGTCGTGGACACAGCGCAACATACGCGCGAGGAGTGCCCAGCTTGGGCGGTTCCTCGCGCCGCCTTGTCCGCGGCCATTGGTGGGGACTTGTCGCTCCCGGCCGTGGTTTCGGCCATGGTCGAGAGCGACGAGTCGTGGGAGGCGGTCGCCTCCTTCTGCAACGAGGTGATGTTGCAGAAGGAGGCGGCGGAGCGGGAGCGAGAAGACGCTGTCGACTCGCTCCCGATCCGTCGCCGGCGCTGGGGCAGGCGGCGTCGGGCCTTCGCGGCTCGAATGCCGCCGCCCTAGGGGACCTGTGGGCGGTAGATCGGGGGATCTGCTGCCCACACTAGAGGTCCCGTGCTGGAGATGCCCTACGTGTTCTGTGGGCATCTCAGCGGAGGCGGGCGGGGCTTGTTCGGTTATTTTGTCCGAACAAGCCCCGCCCCGACGAGGAGGGCTCCCCACTTTAAGGGGAGCGACACCACGGCGGGGCACGCGGTTGCAGACCTTTGCGGTTCCCGTAGCCCCGCTATTGGTGAGAGGAGGAACACCCCAGGGTTTTAGTCAGTAGGAGTCTGACATAACCCGGTCGCCTCCCCCGAGGCTGCCGGGTATCCATGTAGGATTTCCCTGGGTCAAAAAAAAAAAAAAAAAAAAAAAAAAAAGGTTAGGTTAGGTTAGGTTCCCCCCCGACGTGTTGCCACCTTGTCGTGGTGGGGGGGCTTGCGTGTCCCAAGGATCCTCGTGGCTATACCGGCAGGGCTACCCATACCGGGAGGCACGGGGTGAGGGATCTGACGAAGAGCAACACATTCCCTTCAGTGGGACGTGGAGGGAGCGGCGGTCACGGTGTGCACTCACACTGCCTCCGTAAACGGCCTTTTTCAAGGCCCCGCCGGTCAACCCGTAACCCACAACGATGGCAGGAGGCCTACGTGGACCGGGGGACCTTGCCTTAATCGGCCGGGTCTGCGAGGAAGTAAACCTCTCTAAAAAATACCTGAATCTCAAGCGGCGCCGCACCGCGAGGAGATGAATGGCCACACAGATTGTGGCCGTTAGTGCGTGTCCCCGCGTTGGCACCAGCCGACACCAACGCGGGTTATGCTAGGCTTACCCGGGTACAGGGGTCTCTGCCCGGGTGGACTGAATATTTCCCCCAAACTCGTGGGAATAGATATGGATATAAACAAAATAAACCAAAATCAAAATGATGAAGAGGAGAGGAGCAGGTCCGAGATCTCTGATACGGACTCTGTTATGAGTGCAGTGAGTGCACAGAGTGGGGACACACAGTCCAAATTTTACCGGAAACGAAAACATACCGGAAAGGAAGATAAAACCTCCGCAGTTGAACCTGCCGCATGCAGTGACAAAGACGGCGACACGGAAGAACATGCCAAGCGTGGCAGGGGAAGGCCGCCTACAACTGGCGAGCATGTAGGTAAATATAAGGCCAAGAAAGAGCTGGAGGCCGCCTTAAGGGCGAACTCGCTTGAAGTGAGAATCAACAACGCGGACAGGCTGGCCGCTGAAGTGGCTAAGAGTGAGACTAGCAACCGTGGCTCTCGCGCTACATCCCGCGTTATATCAAAGCCGGATGCAGATGAGCTGCCTGCAGAAGGTCTTAAGGAAAGAATAGAGGAATCTCTTGTGGAAATAAGAGACGTGGCGAGAGTGTCCAAAGGCCTAAAAGGATCCTACCAAAAAAGGCTAAAACAGGCTGCCAACTGCATTGAAGATGTAGCGGAGGAGCTGCAACAGCGCTTGGCATCTGATGAGGTGTATCGGCTTCAATTAGAAAACGCACGCCTTAAAAGGCAGATGGATGAGCTCCGTAAAGAGCTGAACTGTGTAAAGACGATGATAATAGACACAAGGGAGGGGAGTCCACCGACGGTGACCACGGCCACGAAACCTAATGAGTTGGACCTTGCTCAAATATTTAGGGAGGAGATCGGTAAGGTACTCCAAAGGGTACAATTTTTGGAGGGCAGGATCCTCCGCCCGCCTCTGGCATCCGACAACAAAAACAAAAAGGCGCCACCGGAACCTGCAGAACCAGCGCCAACTTATGCAAGTAAGACTGTAAAGATGACTATGCGGGCTCCATCGTCTGCACCAAAACCGGCCTCTACTCATGTCGAAGCCCCTAAACCTCATAACGGGAAAAAGACTAAGAAGAATGCCAACAAAGACCTAGAAAAGGCTGGCTCGTCGTCTGAAACAACCTCTCCGAAAGAGGGAAAGTGGGAAAAAGTTGGCGAAAAGAAAAAGGCAGCGAAGGCCGCGAAAAAGGCAGCAAAGAAGAAAGCCAGGGAGCAAAGGAGACTCCGGCCACCGCGCTCCACAGCAGTCGTGCTGACGCTCCAGGAGGGGGCGAAAGAGCGCGGTGTAACATATGCTGCAATCCTGCATAACTTAAAGTCGACACTCGACATGGGTCAACTGGGTATCGAGAGCATACGATGCAAAGTTACCACCACAGGTGCCCGTCTCCTCGAGGTGCCAGGTGCCACCAGTGGCCCAAAGGCAGATGCTTTAGCGGCGAAACTGAAAGAACAGTTGTCTGAAGAAGAAGTAAGAATCTCCCGGCCAACAAAATGTCTGGATCTAAGGATCCTAGACCTGGACGATTCGATCACAAAGGAGGAGTTAGTGGCTGCTATCGCCAAAACTGGTGATTGTCTGGTAGATCAGATAAAGTCCACAGACATCAGGACAGGACCCGGTGGACTGGGTACAGCGATAGTGAGCTGCCCCGTTGCGGTCGCTCAGAAATTAACAGACGGGAAGCGGCTTCTTGTCGGTTGGGTCTCGGCACAAGTAAAGCTACTTAAGCCGCGACCCATGCGGTGTTACCGATGCCTATTGCATGGCCACGTAGGTGTCCAGTGCTCATCCGACGTAGATTGCAGTGAACGATGTTTTACTTGTGGCCAGACCGGTCATAAAGCCAGTAAGTGTACCAACAACCCGCACTGCTTAGTCTGTGCCGCGAAGGAAAAGCCTGCTGGACATCTTACAGCCTCCAAGGACTGCATATCCCAGTCCAAAAGCAGAAAGACGAGCCTTGCGCAACCGGGAAAACGGACAAAACCGACACCCTCAACAAGTGTGAGAGAGAAGGACAGTACAATTATGGACACCAATTAATGTTTAATACAACATTACGCATACTACAGGCGAATATAAACCATGCCACTAGAGCTCAGGACCTCCTGATCCAGAGCATGGCAGAGTGGTCAATAAACGTGGCGGTGGTTTCTGAGCCATATTTCATTCCGTGCTCAGTAGACTGGGCAGGGGACGCGGATGGCCTTGTGTGCATCATCACGGCTCGAGGTTCTGGCTCACCGCCCCTCTCTAACATTGAAAAGGGTCATGGGTATGTTGCTGCCAAATTTGGTGACGTCACTATGGTTGGGGTCTACTTTTCCCCAAACAGACCGCTTGTCGATTTTGAAGACCTGCTCCTTCATTTGAGCAATGTCGTGCAACGGGCTCATCCCTCCCCCGTGTTTGTCCTTGGTGATTTCAACGCCAAATCTCCGGCTTGGGGCTCATCATCGGCAAATGCGAGGGGGGAGGCACTTATAGATTGGGCAATAGAGCACGGTATGGTCATCCTCAACAGAGGTACTGTACACACGTGCGTCCGGCAGGAGGGTGGCTCCATTGTGGACATTTCTTTTGCTTCCCCTGCCATAGCGCGACGTGTTCAAGGCTGGCATGTTGTGGAGGAGGTCGAAACGTTGTCGGACCATCAATATATACGATTCAACGTTTCCGCCCAAACCTCTGATGGCCCTGTACGTACGATTCCAAATAATCCTGGTCCACAATGGATACTCGGGCGCCTAGATCGTGAGGCACTTACTGAAGCAGCAATCGTCCAATCCTGGATCCCTGCGCCGAGTTCACCTATTAACATCCCACAGGAGGCAGAATGGTTTGAGACCGCCGTCACGTCAATCTGTGATGCAGCGATGCCCCGTGTTCTGTCTCAGCGAAAAACACCAAGACGTTGGGTATACTGGTGGTCGCAAGACATAACACAAATGCGCCTCGCGTGCTTTGCGGCTAGACGTCAGTACGCTCGACAACGCAGGCGGCGCTGCCGCAATCAGGATTCGACAGCCATTGAGGCCGAGCTGTACGAGGCGTATCGGACAGCAAAGGAGACGCTTAAAGAAGCAATCTGGAGGGCCAAGACGCTAGCGCAAGAGGAATTCCTTGCGATCCTCGATAACGATCCGTGGGGGCGTCCGTATCGCATGGTCCGAAACAAGCTTCGTCCATGGACACCACCCCTGACGCGGACCCTTCAGCCGCAATTTCTGGAGACTGTCATTTCGGCACTGTTTCCCGTAGGAGCTGAAAATACATCTCCGTTGATACCTCAACAGGCTAATATGGACATAGAACAGGTGGACCCCGTACCTGAAGTTTCCGAGTCGGAACTTGAAATAGGCATCATAAAGATGAAGGCGAAGAGTGTTGCCCCCGGGCCAGACGGTATACCGGGTAAAGTGTGGGTTGCATGCCTAGAACACCTGGGAGCACGCTTCAGGCTTTTCCTTACTTCCTGCCTAATCCAAGGACGGTTCCCTCAGAAATGGAAATCAGGGAAGCTTGTGCTCATCGGAAAAGATGGACGTCCGGCGGATTCTCCATCAGCATATCGGCCCATAGTACTCTTGGACGAGGCTGGTAAGCTTTTCGAGCGTGTCATTGCTAACCGCCTTGTCAAGCACCTGACATTGATAGGGCCGGACTTGGACGAAAATCAGTTCGGGTTCCGCCGTGGTCGTTCCACGATTGACGCAGTGCTACGAGTGAAGGCAATGGCTGAAGAAGCTGTATCCCGGGGTGAGGTGCTATTGGCGGTGTCTCTTGACATCTCAAATGCTTTCAACTCCCTCCCCTGGGGTTACATAAATGAGGCACTCGTTCACCATAACGTGCCAAAATATCTCAGAAACATTATCGGAGACTACCTTTCAATGAGGAAAATTATATATCCTGGACGTGACGGATGGAGAGAGAGTGAGGTAACGTGTGGTGTTCCACAAGGGTCGGTCCTAGGACCACTTTTGTGGAATATCACATATGACTGGGTGCTCCGTTGCTCACTTTTGCCCAGAGTATCCCTAACCTGCTATGCAGATGATACGCTGGTGACTGCAAGGGGAAAATCTCACAGAGAGGCTGCCATATTGGCTACAGCTGGAGTGGCCCAGGTAGTTAGCCGAATTAGAAGGTTGGGTTTGGAAGTGGCCCTCCACAAGTCAGAGGCTATAGCATTCAGAGGCCCTAGAAATTTACCGCCGCCTGACTCCCACATAATGGTTGGAGGCGTCCGCATACCCATTAAGACGACCTTAAAATATTTGGGTCTCTTGTTGGATAGCCGGTGGAATTTTGAACCACATTTCAGGTCCCTTGCCCCAAAACTCCTGGGCACTGCATCCGCTTTATCGCGGCTCCTACCAAATCTGAGGGGTCCTAACAAATCGTGTAGGAAATTATACACGGGCATCGTGCGGTCCATGGCCATGTACGGATCACCGGTTTGGGCTGGAAACCTGACGGCCCGAAATGTTGCCCTACTGCGTAGGTCGCAAAGGGTGATGGCCATCAGAGCCATCAGAGGATACCGTACAATTGCTCATGAAACGGCGGAATTACTTGCTGGGACTGCGCCCTGGCACCTTGAAGCGAAAGCTCTCGCGGACTTGTACCACTGGCGTACAGAAGAGCTTGGACAAGGCCGCATAATTGACCCGGGCGACATTAAGAGAAAGAAGATGGAACTACGGGCATCCGTGATGCGGGAGTGGGATGAAATCATCACCCATCCCAGTGCCGGACTGACTACCATTGCCGCCATCAGACCGGTCTTCAGACAATGGGTGGAGCGAAAACACGGCGCCCTTACATACGCGCTCACACAGGTGCTGTCCGGACACGGTTGTTTCGGACGGTACCTGTGCAGAATCGGACGTGAGGAGTCGGCAGAGTGCCACCATTGTCCAGCACAAGAGGACACGGCCCTACACACACTACAGGTGTGTCCGGCCTGGGACACAGAGAGAGGCAATTTAATGGCCGATATAGGACTGCAAGCAATCTCGCTACCGGCCGTGGTCGCATCCATGGTTGAGAGTGAGGGGGCTTGGAACGCTGTTGTTGCGTTTTGTGAAGCCGTAATGGCCGTGAAGGAGGTGGCTGAGCGAGAGCGAGAGGCAGAGTCTCTTGTACCCTCCCGCCGCAGACGCCTTGGGCGCCGACAAAGAGCGCACCAGAGAGACGACCTCAGACCTCCATGAGGTGGAGCCTGCGGGTGGCGGGCAGGGCAGCCCGTCGCCCGACCAGTGACAGGCCCAGGAGGCGGCGCACTGCGTCCTGTGCGCCCCCCAGAGAAGGAAAGAAGGCATGGCCTTCCAAAGACGGGGACTGCGAAAGTGGTCCAAAGCCTGCCAGAGCCGCGGTAGCCAAGGATAGGGAACCCGCAACTCAGGCACTCAGGCAATAGAAGGACGCGGAGTGGTTTTAGTCCGTGCGAATCGGACATAACCATCTTGTCGTGCCCTCGACAGGATGAGTATGCGTTAGGCATTTCCACTCCTTAAAAAAAAAAAAAAAAAAAAAAAAAAAAAAAAAAAAAAAAAAAAAAAAAAAAAAAAAAAAAAGGTTAGGTTAGGTTAGGTTTCTTCCCGACAAGGAGCGGCTCTGGGAGGAGAGAGATGGCGTGCGGTGTTCCACAGGGATCGGTTCTGGGTCCGCTCCTGTGGAACATCGGATACGACTGGGTGCTACGCGGGGCCATGTTGCGGGGGGTCGACGTCACCTGTTACGCCGATGATACCCTCGTGACGGCCCGCGGCAGCACCTACCGAGAGGCGTCCATCCTCGCCACGGCGGGGGTAGCCCAAGTAGTGGGTCGGATCCGCGCCCTGGGGCTCGAAGTGGCCCTTGACAAGTCGGAGGCCCTGGTTTTCCACAGGCCCCGACATGGGCCACCGCCTGGAGCTGCCATCATGGTGGGAGGAACCTCCATCGCCGTCGGGTCGACGATGAAGTACCTAGGACTCGTCCTCGACGGCCGGTGGAGGTTCGAAGAACACTTTCGGCGGCTGGCCCCGAAGTTGCTGGCCACTGCTGGCGCCCTGGGGCGGATCCTGCCTAATGTTGGTGGGCCGAGACGGTCTTGCCGACGCCTTTATACCGGTGTGGTGCGCTCCATGGCGCTCTACGGGGCGCCGATATGGGCAGACGCCATGAACGCCCGAAACCTGGCTGCGCTGCGACGTCCGCAGCGCGCTATGGCGCTTAGGGTGGTCCGAGCGTACCGCACCGTGTCGTGCGTCGGCGCGTGTGTGCTCGCCGGTACGCCGCCGTGGGACCTCGAAGCCGAGGTACTCGCCGCGGTGTACCGGCGAACTAGAGAGGAGATCCGAGGCGGGGGCCGTCCGCACCCGCGGGAGATCGCCAGTTGGAGAGAGGACGCGCGTGGCATTCTCCTCCGGAGATGGACGGCCCGCCTCGAGAACCCCGTGGTGAGCCGTGAGGTGGTGGCCGCCGTTCGGCCCATTCTTCAAACATGGCTCGAACGGGGGCACGGGGCTCTCTCCTTCCACCTGACGCAGATGATCACCGGGCACGGCTGCTTCGGTCGATATCTGTGTCGGGTGGTGGGCAGAGAGCCCACGGAGATGTGCCACCACTGCGTGGCTGGTGTCGCGGACACGGCGCAACATACGCGCGAGGAGTGCCCAGCTTGGGCGATCCCTCGCGCCGCCTTGTCCGCGACAGTAGGAGGTGACCTCTCGCTGCCGGCCCTTTTAAGGGCCATGGTCAGTAGCGAGGAGGCGTGGAGGGCGGCCGCGACCTTCTGTGAAAACGTAATGACACAGAAGGAGGCGGCGGAAAGGGAGCGAGAGGACGATGCTAACTCGCTCCCCATTCGCCGCCGCAGACGCGGTGGGCGGCGTCGGGCCTTTGCGGCCCGGTTGCCGCCCTAACGCCGGGGACCGTGGGTGGTTGATCGGGGGGTCACCACCTGCACAAAGGTCCCATGCTGGAGACGCCCAAGTGTTCCTGGGCGCCTCCAGCGGAAGGAGCGAGGCGGGGCTAAGTTAAAAATTAAACTTAGCCCCGCCCCGCCGAGAAGGGCTCAAACGAGCGACGCCGGCGGGGCAGGCGGTTGAGAGCTTTGTGTCCCGCAGCCCCGCACCAAACGGCGAGAGAAGGAACATCCCAGGGGTTTAGTCAGTAAGAGTCTGACATAACCCGGTCGCATCCCCCGAGGCTGCCGGGTATCCATGCAGGATTCCCCTGGGTTACCAAAAAAAAAAAAAAAAAAAAAAAAGGTTAGGTTAGGTTAGGTTAGGTTAGGTTAGGTTAGGTTAGGTTAGGTTAGGTTAGGTTCCCCCCCGACGTGTTGCCACCTTGTCGTGGTGGGGGGGCTTGCGTGTCCCAAGGATCCTCGTGGCTATACCGGCAGGGCTACCCATACCGGGAGGCACGGGGTGAGGGATCTGACGAAGAGCAACACATTCCCTTCCCTACCCTTTCTCTTCCTATCCTTGAAGGTTCAGTCTGCTCCCGGTTCTTCTCTTTTGTGAGAGTTGACTGGAGATGCAGACTGCCCTATCCTATCCTTTCCCTTCCCTTTTTCCTATTTCCGACGTGGAGGGAGCGGCGGTCATGGAGTGCACTCACACTGCCTCCGTAAACGGCCTTTTTCAAGGCCCCGCCGGTCAACCCGTAACCGCAGCGATGGCAGGAGGCCTACGTGAACGGGGGGCCTTACCTTCATTGGTTGGGCCTGCGAGGTAGAAAACCTCTCTAAAAAGTCACCCGAATCCCAAGCGGCGCCGCACCGCGAGGGGATGGATGGTCGGACGGATTTCCGGCCATTAGTGCGTGTCCCCACACTGGCACCTGTCGCCACCAGTGTGGGTTACCCCTAGACTTACCCGGGTACAGGGGTCTCTGCCCGGGTGGACTTATTTTTCCCCCATATTCGTGGGATTTCAAATGGAAAACTTAATTAATATAAACGAAGAGTTAAGGAGCAAAGGTGTTGAGGGGATGGAGGAAGGTGAAGTTGATGTAGGAGTAGGAGTGGGAGTGGAAGTGGCGGGAGCGCCTCTGCGGGAACTTCGTGTCCTGTTGCCGCGCTTGTCCCGCTTGTCGGAGTCTGACTCGGATAGCACCGTTGGCAGTTTAGTCACGGTTGCGTCGGCCGAGTCCTCCGACAACGAAAGCGGTCGGCGGTTCCTTAAAAGGCCCGCCGAAGAAGAGAAGGAGAGGATGGAGCCGTCGAAAGGGGCGGCTCATAAATTGAAGAGAGGGAGAGGTCGCCCGCCCATCACAGGGGAGTTCGTGGGCCTGGCAAAGGCCGCTAGGGCAGAAGAGCTGCGCCTTACGGCTGAGGAGGAAATAGACCGAATGGCGAAAACGTTCCGCGAAACCAAGCACGCCTGCCGTCGCGGCCTCAACCCGCCAACCCCGGGTGAAAACAGAGCGCAGACTATGTCTGCGCTCAACAAACTCGTTATAGACGCTTCCGACACAGTCGCGGTACTGGCTGTGAAGTCCAATCATCTGAAGGGGTCATACCAGAAGATGCTCAAAGATGCATCGGAGACAATTAAGGAGGCCGCTGCAGCCATGAGGGCCCGCACCGTGTCGGAGGAAGTGGTGAAGCTGGAGGCGGCGAACCAGCTGCTCTCCGCCCAGCTAGCGGGGCTTCGCCAAGAAGTTGCTGAGCTGCGTAACCAGTCGGCAGCAGCGACGGCCGTCCCCGCCATTAAGGAGATGTTGGCGGAGGCCTCGCGTGCCAGCGTCGCTCAGTTCAGTGCGATGCTGAACGCAAGGTTTGACGGGATCCAGGACCGCCTCCTCCCGGAACCAAGGCTGAGGCCGCCGCTCGCGGCAGATAGAAAAAATGCAGCAGTTGCTGCGGCTGCCACACAAGAGCCGCAGCCTTCGGGCTCCGACATTGCAGCCGCTCCAAACAGAACAGAGGAGCCGTCGACGATCCCCCCCACCGATAAGCCCCCAAAGGGTAAGGGACGGGGGAAGAAGTCGATGGCTAGCTTAGAACGAGAGGAGCTACAAAAGCTCCGCTCCTCGGCTCCGGTCGCCACGGCGCCTCCTCCACCCAGGGTTGGGTGGAGCGAGATGACCGCCCGGGGAGTAAAGAAGACCCCGGCGGGAGGCGCGGCTAAGATCCCGGCCAAAGATTCGGTGAAGCGCCAAACTAAAGGTCCGGCCAACTATACGACGGAGCCGGCAAAGAAGAATAAAGCTCAAAAGCAAAAGAAAAAGAAGGCACCAGCGGCGAGGCTCCGTCCTCCGCGAACAGCTGCAGTGGTTATTACCCTGCAGCCAGCCGCTGTTGAAAAGGGGACTACATATGGCTCCATAATTACCGAGGCCCGGAAGCAAATTGATTATCCGAGCCTCGGTATAGAAGAGATGAGGGCAAGGACGACCGCAACTGGTGCCCGCATGATGGAGATCATCGGGGATGCGGGCGCCGAAAAGGCGGACGCCTTCGCTGCCCAACTGAGGCAGGTGATAGGCCCGGATGTGGCCCGGATTACCCGCCCGATGAAGAGAGTTGAGGTGCGAGTCTCGGGCCTCGATGACTCAAACACCGAGGCGGAGGTCATAGCGGCTGTCGCTACATTAGGAGGGTGCGCCACGGATAACGTAAGGGCCGGCAAAATCAATGGTGGCTCAGTTTTTCTCAGCTGCCCGGTGGCGGCCGCCAAATCCGTGGTCGACGCTGGCCGACTCAGGGTGGGATGGGTGTCAGCACGCGTCACGCTGCTCGACCCAAGGCCCATGCGGTGTTTCAGATGCCTCGAGGTCGGCCACGTCGGCTGCAAATGCGCGTCTGAGGTGGACCGCAGTGGTATTTGCTACCGCTGTGGGGTCCTGGGCCACCGGGCCAGCGATTGCCGGGAGGAGCCGAAGTGCGCAATCTGTGCAGCGGCCGGCAAACCGGCAGCGCACCCTATTGGCGGGGGAAACTGCGGCAGCCGCCGGAAATCCGGGCCCAAAAAGCCCAAAACTAAAAAGGCAAGGGAGGCCAAGGGCAAAGCCCCGCAGCCGACCCAACAGGAGCCGATGGAGACTGCCCTCTAAATGCCCCAGTCTCTCTCCTTGCTGCAGACCAACATTAACCACTCTGCCAGGGCTCAGGATCTTCTAGTCCAGACACTGGTAGAGTGGAGAATAAAGGTGGCCGTGGTCGCCGAGCCCTACTTCGTCCCCGCTCGGGATGACTGGGTTGGAGACCACGAGGGTTTGGTGGCCATTGTCGCCCCGACTGCTACCAGCGCCCCGCCCTTCGGATGTGTTATGAAGGGAAGGGGTTGCGTGTTGGCAGTCGTGGGCGACACTGCCGTAATAGGGGTGTACTTCTCGCCCAACCGGAGCCTTGCCGAATTTGAACAGTTCCTTGTTGAAGTCGGCGCTCTGGTTGGGCAGATTGCCCCCTACCCCGTGCTAGTCGCAGGGGACTTCAACGCAAAATCCATTGCGTGGGGTTCACCTGCGACAGACGCACGGGGGGAGACACTGGAGGAGTGGGCGGTCTCAATGGGCTTGGCCCTCCTCAACACGGGGTCGGATGACACGTGCGTCCGCCAACAGGGTGGCTCGATTGTAGACGTGACTTTTGCGTCTGCCGCCCTGGCGCGCCGTGTCCAAGGTTGGAGGGTGGTTGTGGGCGTGGAGACACTATCGGACCATCGATACATCCGATTCGATGTCTCCGCGCCCCATACTGGCTCGCAGAGAGATGACCGGCCCCGTGGGGCGGACGGCCCCCGTTGGGTCCTCAGAAAGCTGGACAGGGAGGTGGCTAAAGAGGTGGCCATCATTGAGGACTGGGTGTCTGGACCCGTCATTGGAGAGGATGTGGAGGTGGAGGCGGGGCTTCTCGGCGCGTCGCTGAACCGCATATGTGATGCGGCGATGCCAAAGGCCAAACCGCTCCCTCCGCGGCGTTGGGTGTATTGGTGGAGCGAAGAACTCCGCCAAATGCGTGTGTCCTGCGGAAGAGCTCGCCATCGATACACCCGATGCAGAAGGAGACGGGTCCTTGACACCCAAGAGGAGAGCGCTTCCTACGCCGCCTACCGCTCTGCGTGCGAGAACCTACAAGTGGCGATCGCGCGCGCCAAGGATGCGGCGTGGGAGGAGTGGCTCCGAATCCTCGATGAAGACCCCTGGGGCAGGCCATATAGGGCCGTACGTAAGAAGTTGCGGCCCTGGGCGCCCCCCCTGACCAGCAGCCTAGAGGAAACCCTCCTGGACGATGTGGTCACCACCCTTTTCCCTTCACGGGAAGAATGGGTTCCACCGTCAGTCTGTCGTACACTCCCGGCGCTGTCTGCTGGGGACGACACCCCGGCACCGGAAGTGACGGAGGGCGAATTCGGGGCGGCCGTTTTGAGACTGAGGTCGAAAAAGACGGCCCCGGGCCCGGACGGCGTGCCGGGGACTGCCCTGGTGATCGCGCTGGGGGAGTTAGGAGGGAGGGTGAGGTCCCTCTTCACCGCGTGCTTGCGACAGGGTCGATTCCCGCAGCGGTGGAAGGCGGGCAAGCTCGTCCTAATTCACAAAGACGGGCGCCCGGCCGGGCAGCCGTCGGCGTATCGCCCGATCGTGCTGCTCGACGAGGTGAGCAAACTCTTCGAGCGGGTGCTCGCTGCTCGCCTCGTCGAGTGTATGGATCCGGGCCTTGCCGACGTGCAGTTTGGCTTCCGCCGCGGCCGGTCCACTCTGGACGCGATAGCGCGGGTGCGGGATCTCGCCGAAGAGGCGACCTCCCAGGGTTGCGTGTTGTTCTCGGTGTCTCTCGACATCCGCAACGCGTTTAACACGCTGCCCTGGGAAACGGTGTTATGGGGACTGCGGTACCACGGGGTGCCGCAGTATCTCCAAAAGGTGGTGGCCGACTACTTCGTCGGGAGAGCTGTCATCTTCCCGACAAGGAGCGGCTCTGGGAGGAGAGAGATGGCGTGCGGTGTTCCACAGGGATCGGTTCTGGGTCCGCTCCTGTGGAACATCGGATACGACTGGGTGCTACGCGGGGCCATGTTGCGGGGGGTCGACGTCACCTGTTACGCCGACGATACCCTCGTGACGGCCCGCGGCAGTACCTATCGAGAGGCGTCCATCCTCGCCACGGCGGGGGTGGCTCAAGTAGTGGGTCGGATTCGCGCCCTGGGGCTCGAAGTGGCCCTTGACAAGTCGGAGGCCCTGGTTTTCCACAGGCCCCGACATGGGCCACCGCCTGGAGCCGCTATAATGGTGGGAGGAACCTCCATCGCCGTTGGGTCGACGATGAAGTACCTGGGACTCGTCCTCGACGGTCGGTGGAGGTTCGAAGAACACTTTCGGCGGCTGGCCCCGAAGTTGCTGGCCACTGCTGGCGCCCTGGGGCGGATCCTGCCCAACGTGGGTGGGCCGAGACGGTCTTGCCGACGCCTTTATACTGGTGTGGTGCGCTCCATGGCGCTCTACGGGGCGCCAATATGGGCAGACGCCATGAGCGCCCGTAACCTGGCGGCGCTGCGACGTCCGCAGCGCGCTATGGCGCTCAGGGTGGTCCGGGCGTACCGCACCGTATCATGCGTCGGCGCGTGTGTGCTCGCCGGCACGCCGCCGTGGGACCTTGAAGCCGAGGTACTCGCCGCGGTGTACCGGCGAACTAGGGAGGAGATCCGAGGCGGGGGCCGTCCGCACCCGCGGGAGATCGCCAGCTGGAGAGAGGATGCGCGTGGCGTTCTCCTCCGGAAATGGATGGCTCGCCTCGAGAACCCCGTGGTGAGCCGCGAGGTGGTGGCCGCCGTTCGGCCCATTCTTCAAACATGGCTCGAACGGGGGCACGGGGCTCTCTCCTTCCGCTTGACGCAGATGATCACCGGGCACGGCTGCTTCGGTCGATATCTGTGTCGGGTGGTGGGCAGAGAGCCCACGGAGATGTGCCACCACTGCGTGGCTGGTGTCGCGGACACGGCGCAACATACGCGCGAGGAGTGCCCAGCTTGGGCGATCCCTCGCGCCGCCTTGTCCGCGACAGTAGGAGGTGACCTCTCGCTGCCGGCCCTTTTAAGGGCCATGGTCAGTAGCGAGGAGGCGTGGAGGGCGGCCGCGACCTTCTGTGACGACGTAATGACACAGAAGGAGGCGGCGGAAAGGGAGCGAGAGGACGATGCTAACTCGCTCCCCATTCGCCGCCGCAGACGCGGTGGGCGGCGTCGAGCCTTTGCGGCCCGGTTGCCGCCCTAACGCCGGGGACCGTGGGTGGTTGATCGGGGGGTCACCACCTGCACAAAGGTCCCATGCTGGAGACGCCCAAGTGTTCCTGGGTGCCTCCAGCGGAAGGAGCGAGGCGGGGCTAAGTTAAAAATTAAACTTAGCCCCGCCCCGCCGAGAAGGGCTCAAACGAGCGACGCCGGTGGGGCAGGCGGTTGAGGGCTTTGTGTCCCGCAGCCCCGCACCAAACGGCGAGAGAAGGAACACCCCAGGGGTTTAGTCAGTAAGAGTCTGACATAACCCGGTCGCCTCCCCCGAGGCTGCCGGGTATCCATGCAGGATTCCCCTGGGTTACCAAAAAAAAAAAAAAAAAAAAAAAAAAAAAAAAAAAAAAGGTTAGGTTAGGTTCCCCCCCGACGTGTTGCCACCTTGTCGTGGTGGGGGGGCTTGCGTGTCCCAAGGATCCTCGTGGCTATACCGGCAGGGTTACCCATACCGGGAGGCACGGGGTGAGGGATCTGACGAAGAGCAACACTTCCTTTCCCTTTCATTTCCTTCCCCTCTCTCCCCCTTCCTATTCTACCCTAACTTTCCTCCCTTTCACATCCTTTTCCAATTTCCGACGTGGAGGGAGCGGCGGTCACGGAGTGCATTCACACTGCCTCCGTAAACGGCCTTTTTCAAGGCCCCGCCGGTCAACCCGTAACCGCAACGATGGCAGGAGGCCTACGCGAACGGGGGGCCTTACCTTCATTGGTTGGGCCTGCGAGGTAGAAAACCTCTCTAAAAAGTCACCCGAATCCCAAGCGGCGCCGCACCGCGAGGGGATGGATGGTCGGACGGATTTCCGGCCATTAGTGCGTGTCCCCACACTGGCACCTGTCGCCACCAGTGTGGGTTACCCCATAGACTTGCCCGGGTACAGGGGTCTCTGCCCGGGTTGACTGTTTTTCCCCCATACTCGTGGGTACTACAATGGAAAATTTCAATACAAAAACAAATAACGAAGCGAAGGAGAAGATGTTGGAGGAGGAGGTGGATAAGGTGGTAGAGACGTGCGCGCGGGAGCTGCGCGTGAAAATTACGCGGCTGTCTGATACGGACACAGATAGCAGCATGAGCATGGAGTCCGTAGGGACGGAGAGGCGGCGCTCCCCATTCTTAAAGAGGCCTGCCTTAGACGAGAATGAAGACGATCATTACGACAGAATGTCGCCGGCCAAAGGCGCGGCACATAAGTCGAAGAGAGGAAGAGGCCGCCCGCCGACAACGGGCAGATACGTAGGTCTGGCGGAGGCTAAAGCCATGTTAAACGCCGCCAAAGAAGAGGAGCTGCGCCTTGAGGCGGAGGAGAGGGTGGCTGGCATGGCGAGGAGTCTTCAAGAGACCAGAGCCGCCTGCCTCCATGGCCTAAAGCCACCCATAACCGGAGAAGATACAGAGCAGACTATGTCTGGATTAAATAAAATGGTGAAAGAGGCGACTGACATGATTAAGTATGTGGCCGTCGCGTCGGGTAACTTAAAGGGTACCTACATGAAGTCCCTCAAAGTCGCGGCGGCCACTATTAATGAGGCGACTGCGGGTCTGTGCAATCGCAAAATAACAGAGGAAGTGGCAAGGCTGGAGGCTGCCAACGCAAAACTCTCCAGCCAGTTGGCGGAGCTTCGCGCAGAGGTGGCCGAGGTTCGGCAAAGGCCATCAGTGACACCTGACACCAGCATAAAAGATATGCTGGCGGAAGTCTCGCGTTCCAACATCGCCCAATTTGGGGCGATGCTGAACGCGAGATTCGAAAACATAGAGAGTCGCCTCCTGCCGGAGCCGAGATTAAGGCCGCCACTTGCGGCTGATAAAAGGAGGGAGACTGCGCAACCATCAACCTCGGGGGCGCCTGCTGAGACCGATACATCATGGTCGTCACAGAAGAAGCCGGCTGCGCGGCTGCAGCCCACCCCTTCCACCCAGCCCCCAAATGCGGGCAAGGGTAAGGGCAAAGGCAAAGGAAAGAAGTCGGCGGCGGCGTTGGAGGCAGCGGCTGCAGCATTAGTAGTTAGGGAGCCTAGCTCTAGTGCGCCTCCTCACCTACAGTCGGGAAATGCCTGGAGCCAAGCCGGCAAGCGTGGCAAGCAACAGAAGGTTGGGAGTGCTGCCCCCCCTGGCTCCATGGAGAAAAAGAAGAAAAAGAAGAAGGCGCCGGTGAAACTTCGTCCCCCGCGGACAGCAGCGGTGACGCTAACCCTGCTGCCGGGTGCTGCCGAGAAAGGTGCGACCTACAGGTCCATTCTAACCGAGGCTCGGAGTAAGCTGGATTACAACAGCCTAGGTATTAGCGAGATGCGCTGCAGGACGACGGTGACAGGCGCGCGTATGCTGGAAGTGGTTGGTGAGACGGGCGCCAAAAAGGCTGACTCACTGGCTACCGCACTCAGAGACGTCCTGAGTGCGGATTTGGTTCGCGTCACGCGCCCGGTTAAGCGGGCGGAGATCAGGGTCGCTGAGCTGGATGACTCGGTGACAGAGGCAGAGGTAATTAATGCCGTCGCCAATGTAGGAGGGTGCCCCGCCGACCAAGTAAAGGCCGGCGTTATCAGCGCAGTACCTTCAGAGGGTCGTGGCCGACTACTTCGCCGGGAGAGAAGTCGTGTTCCCGACGAAGTACGGCTCCGGGAGGAGGGAGATGTCTTGCGGTGTTCCACAGGGATCGGTCTTGGGACCGCTCCTGTGGAACATCGGCTACGACTGGGTGCTGCGGGGGGCTATGTTGCGGGGGGTCGATGTAACTTGTTACGCCGACGACACCCTCGTGACGGCCCGCGGCAGCACCTTGCGAGAGGCATCCATCCTCGCCACGGCGGGCGTGGCCCAGGTGGTGGCCAGGATCCGCGTCCTGGGACTCGAGGTCGCTCTGAACAAGTCGGAGGCCCTCGTGTTCCATGGGCCGCGGGACAGGCCGCCCCCTGGAGCTACAATAATGGTGGGAGGAACCTCCATCGCCGTCGGGACGACGATGAAGTATCTCGGACTCGTCTTAGATGGCCGATGGAGGTTCGAAGAGCACTTCCGGCTGCTGGCCCCAAAATTGGTGGCAGCGGCCGGAGCTCTGGGGCGTATCCTCCCCAACTTGGGAGGCCCCGGAGGCACTTGCCGACGCTTGTACAACGGTGTGGTACGCTCCATGGCGCTCTACGGGGCGCCAATATGGGCAGACGCCATGAGCGCCCGTAACCTGGCTGCGCTGCGACGTCCGCAGCGCGCCATGGCGCTCAGGGTGGCCCGGGCGTACCGCACCGTGTCGTGCGTCGGCGCGTGTGTGCTCGCCGGTACGCCGCCGTGGGACCTCGAAGCCGAGGTGCTCGCGGCGGTGTATCGGCGAAAGAGGGCGGAGGTGGTCGATGGTGGCCGCCCCCACCCGCTGGAAATCCGGCGTTGGAGGGAGGACGCTCATGAGGTCCTTCTCCAAAGGTGGTCGGCTCGCCTGGAAAATCCCGGGGCGAGTCAGGCGTTGGTGGCCGCCGTCCGGCCCATCCTTAGGGAGTGGCTGGAACGGCGGCATGGGGCTCTCTCCTTCCACCTGACACAGGTACTCACCGGGCATGGCTGCTTCGGTGACTACTTGTGCCGGGTGGCGGGTAGAGAGCCCACGGGGGGGTGCCACCATTGCGTGGCCAGGGTCGTGGACACGGCGCAACATACGCGCGAGGAGTGCTCAGCTTGGGCGGTCCCTCGTGCCGCCTTGTCCGCGGCCATTGGTGGGGACTTGTCGCTGCCGGCCGTGGTTTCGGCCATGGTCGAGAGCGACGAGTCGTGGGAGGCGGTCGCCTCCTTCTGCAACGAGGTGATGATGCAGAAGGAGGCGGCGGAGCGGGAGCGAGAAGACGCTATCGACTCGCTCCCGATCCGTCGCCGGCGCTGGGGCAGGCGGCGACGGGCCTTCGCGGCCCGGATGCCGCCGCCCTAGGGGACCTGTGGGCGGTAGATCGGGGGATCTGCTGTCCACACTAGAGGTCCCGTGCTGGAGATGCCCTACGTGTTCTGTGGGCGTCTCAGCGGAGGGGGGCGGGGCTTGTTCGGTTATTTTGTCCGAACAAGCCCCGCCCCGACGAGGAGGGCTCCCCACTTTAAGGGGAGCGACACCACGACGGGGCACGCGGTTGCAGACCTTTGCGGTTCCCGTAGCCCCGCTATTGGTGAGAGGAGGAACACCCCAGGGTTTTAGTCAGTAGGAGTCTGACATAACCCGGTCGCCTCCCCCGAGGCTGCCGGGTATCCATGTAGGATTTCCCTGGGTAAAAAAAAAAAAAAAAAAAGGTTAGGTTAGGTTAGGTTAGGTTAGGTTAGGTTAGGTTAGGTTAGGTTAGGTTAGGTTAGGTTAGGTTAGGTTAGGTTAGGTTAGGTTAGGTTAGGTTAGGTTGAGTGGGGAATTAAAGTAGCCGTGGTCGCCGAGCCCTACTTCGTCCCCGCTCGGGATGACTGGGTTGGGGACCGGGAGGGTTTGGTGGCCATTGCCGCCCTGGCTGCCGCTGGCGCCCCGCCCATCGACCATGTGTCGAAGGGTAGGGGCTACGTGCTGGCTGCCGTCGGCGGCATTGTAGTAGTAGGGGTATACTTCTCTCCCAGCCGGAGTCTCGCCGACTTCGAGCAAATGCTCGTGGAGGTGGGATCTCTGGTTGGGCAGGTAGCCCCTAGCCCCGTGCTAGTCGCTGGGGATTTCAACGCCAAATCTATGGCGTGGGGATCTCCAGTGACGGATGCGCGGGGTGAGTGTCTGGAGGAGTGGGCGGTCTCCTTGGGGTTGGCCGTCCTCAACACGGGCTCGGAGGACACGTGCGTGCGGCAACAGGGTGGATCGATAGTCGACATAACGTTGGCATCGACTGCCCTGGCGCGCCGTGTCTGGGGCTGGAGGGTGGTGGTGGACGTGGAGACACTGTCTGATCATCGCTATATCCGATTTGATGTTTCAGCGCTCCCCACCGGCCCGCTAGGCTCGGCCCGGCCCTCTGTTGTTCGGAGTGGTCCACGCTGGGTGTTGGGGCGGCTCGACAGGGAGGTCGCCAGAGAGGCCGCGATCATCGAGGACTGGGTGTCTGGGCCCGCTATCGGCCAGGACGTGGATGAGGAGGCGGGGCGCCTTGGTGCTTCGCTGGCTCGCATATGCGACGCAGCGATGCCCAGGACAAGGCCCCTCCCTCCACGGCTACGGGTGTATTGGTGGAACAACGAGCTCCGCCGCATGCGTATTGCTTGCGGTAGGGCTCGCCGCCGATACACTCGATGCAGGCGAAGGCGGATCCGAAACACTCAAGAGGAGAACGCCTCCTACGCCGCTTACAGGGCTCTGCGCGAAACCTTCCAAGTGGCAATCGCGCGGGCCAAGGAGGCGGCGTGGGAGGATTGGCTACGGATCCTTGATGGCGACCCTTGGGGTAGGCCGTACAAGGTGGTCCGCAAGAAGCTGCGGCCCTGGGCTCCCCCCCTCACGTCAAGTGTGGACGGGGACTTTTTGGACGAAGTGGTTGGCACCCTCTTCCCACAACGGGGTGAGTGGTTGCCTCCGGCGATGGCCCGACTCCATGCGCGATCTGCTGAGGACGATACCCCCGCTCCACCGGTAACGGAGGCCGAATTCGGGGCGGTCGTCCTCAAACTAAAGATGAGGAGGACTGCCCCGGGCCCGGACGGTGTACCGGGGACCGCCTTAGTGATCGCGCTGGAGGAAATCGGCGAGAGGGTGAGGTCCCTCTTCACTGCATGTATGGCGCAGGGTCGTTTCCCGCAACGGTGGAAGACGGGCAAGCTCGTCCTACTACTGAAGGCCGGGCGCCCGGCCGGACTGCCGTCGTCCTATCGTCCGATTGTGCTGCTCGACGAGGTGAGCAAACTCTTCGAGCGCGTGCTCGCTGCTTGCCTAGTCGAGTGCATGGATCCGGACCTGGCCGACGCACAGTTCGGTTTCCGCCGGGGTCGGTCGACCCTGGATGCCGTCGCGCGGGTGAGGGACCTCGCCGAGGAGGCGGTCTCCCGGGGCGGCGTGATGCTTGCGGTATCATTGGACATCCGCAATGCATTCAACACGCTGCCCTGGGAAACGGTTAAGGCGGCGCTGAGGTACCACGGTGTTCCGCAATACCTGCAGAGGGTAATCGCCGATTACTTTGCCGGGAGAGTCGTCATCTTCCCGAAGAGGGTCGGTGAGGGGAGAAGGGAAATGTCGTGCGGTGTTCCGCAGGGGTCGGTTTTAGGCCCGCTCCTGTGGAACATCGGCTACGACTGGGTGCTGCGCGGGGCCACTTTGCGAGGGGTAAGCGTAATTTGCTACGCTGACGATACCCTCGTGTTGGCTAGCGGCGGCACCTACAGAGACGCGTCCCTTCTCGCCACGGCGGGTGTGGCCCAGGTTGTGGGGAGGATCCGTGCCCTAGGGCTCGAGGTGGCCCTGGAAAAATCGGAGGCCCTTGTCTTTCATGGGCCCCGAAACAGGCCACCGTCGGGAGCCTCTATTATTGTGGGAGGAACTTCCATCGCCGTCGGTACTTCAATGAAGTACCTGGGACTTGTCCTCGACGGCCGATGGAAGTTTGAGGAGCATTTCCGGCGGTTGGCCCCAAAGTTGTTGGCCACTGCTGGGGCCCTGGGGCGGATCCTCCCAAATGTTGGGGGACCTGGAAGTGCATGCCGACGCCTCTACGCTGGTGTGGTGCGCTCCATGGCGCTCTACGGGGCGCCAATATGGGCAGGGCCCATGAGCGCCCAAAATCTGGCAGCGCTGCGACGTCCGCAGCGCGCCATGGCGCTAAGGATGGCCCGGGCGTACCGCACAGTGTCGTGCGTCGGTGCGTGCGTGCTCGCCGGTACGCCGCCGTGGGATCTCGAAGCCGAGGTACTCGCCGCGGTGTACTGGCGAACGAAGGAGGTGATCGCGGATGGTGGCCGTCCGCATCCGCGGGAAATTCGTCACTGGCGGGAGGAAGCGCGTGACACTCTCCTGCGGAGGTGGGCGGCCCGCCTGGAGGATCCAAGCGTGAGCCGAGAGGTGGTGGATGCCGTTCGGCCCATTCTCCGCGAGTGGCTCGAGCGGCGACATGGGGCTCTCTCCTTCCACCTGTCACAGATGATCACCGGGCACGGTTGCTTTGGGAGATACCTGTGCCGGGTGGCGGGAAGGGAGCCTTCGGAGGTGTGCCACCATTGTGTGGCGGGAGTCGCGGACACGGCGCAACATACGCGCGAGGAGTGCCCTGCTTGGGATGTCCCTCGTGCCGCCTTGTCCGCGACGGTTGGGAACGACTTGTCGCTGCCGGCCCTCCTCAGGGCGATGGTCGACAGCGACGAGTCTTGGCAGGCGGCCGCGTCCTTCTGCGACGAAGTCATGTCGCGGAAGGAGGCGGCGGAGCGGGAGCGAGAAGACGATGTCGACTCGCTCCCGATTCGCCGCCGCAGACGCGGAAGGCGGCGTCTGGCCTTCGCGGGCCAAATGCCGCCGTAACGCCAGGGACCGTGGGTGGAGGATCGGGGGATCCTTCGTCCACACATAGGTCCCACGCACTGAGACGCCCAAGTGTTCCAGGGCGTCTCAGTGCTAGGAGGAGAGAGAGGTGGAGTGGGGCGGGGCTGAGTCTCCAACTAAGAGACTTAGCCCCGCCCCGCCGAGAAGTGCTCCGTTGCGGAGCAACGCCAGCGGGGCACGCGGTCGTGGGCCAAGTGGGTCCCGCAGCCCCGTAGGCGAGAGAAGGAACACCCCAGGGTTTTAGTGGGTGCAACCCCCACATAACCCAGCGGTTCCCCCCGGAACTGCTGGGTATCGGTCAGCGATTTCCCTGGGTTAACAAAAAAAAAAAAAAAAAAGGTTAGGTTAGGTTAGGTTAGGTTAGGTTAGGTTAGGTTAGGTTAGGTTAGGTTAGGTTAGGTTAGGTTAGGTTAGGTTAGGTTAGGTTTTTTTTTTTTTTTTTTTTTTTTTTTTTTTTTTTTTAACGGCCCTTTAGGCCTCTCCATCCCTCCGACATTATCAGAGCCCTTGGTCGCTATGTCCATTTACTACTCTCCTTTCATATTTCTCCAAAAAGTTCCCCCCCTTTGTTTCCCCTTATATCCGTTCTTTCTTATCAGTCCTATATTCTTCATCATTCATTCTTAATTTAGCTTTTTCTCATTCCTTTACTTCCATTCATCTTATTAGTATTTCATTTGTCATCCATTTCATCCATAACATTCTATCTGCTTTCCATTCTCATTCATGATTTCAGTCATCCAATTTTCTTTCCTTACAGTCATCTCATTAACTTTCTTTTCGAAACTCCTAGACTACATAATAATTTTATAAAACAATAAAGATGTTGATGCAGTGATGTTTAATAATCTATGTTCAGTTTCATATACTCATTATATAAAGTGAACATAAGTCTATACATTATCATCTTTATGCCCTATTTCATTTATGTCATTTTTTCTTCCTTGCAGGCACTCATCGATGCTTTTAGCTTTCAGGACTATTGCTGTAAACCAGCACGATTCTACGCTCCGGACTCTGCGCTGGTTAGGTTAGGTTAGGTTAGGTTTTTTTTTTTTTTTTTTTTTTTTATTCCTGTCCGGGCGCTATAATGGCCCGGCCCGCGAGCTACTTAAAACTACCCCCGACGGAATCAGGGACCTTTTTTTCTTAGGATGTGAGGATTTCGTGAGGTAACATTTATTTACTTTAATGAAGAAGAATATAAACAATTTTACATATTTCTTAATTCTAATACTTAATTCTTACTTTTTATTGTTTTACAATTTAGTGAGTGAGAGATGTCCTGCAAGAACAAATATGCAGTAGTGTACTAGGTTTTACAATTTTTATTATCTATATTTTTAATTACTTGTTATCTTACTTTTAACTTATATCTATACAATTTTCTCTACATATTTTTACTTTCATTCCATTTTTACTTTTTCATACATATGGGCACTTCCAGCATAAAAATCATATTTTATGCAGTAGTGCATCCTATTCTTACTATTTATTTTTATTTACTACTTTACTTACTATTTGTTTACAGTATAATATAAATTTGTCTCTACTTTTTTTATCTTCCAATATCTTGCACAGATTTTCATGTTTTATTACCGTACCTATTTCACTTTCAAGGTCGAATCTTTGTCTACAATAAATTGGGCAGTCCGTGACGACATGTAGAGCACTTTCTTCGATTTGAGGGTCGCAGCTGCACGACGGACTCTCCTTGCACTTAAAGCGGTATAAGTACGAGGAGAACCCGCCGTGACCTGTTAGCAACTGTACCGTTATATAGTCTAACTTAATTTTTCTCAAAGTTTGATGCGCCCGTATTGCGTTCGGGAAGAAAACTTTCGTAGTGGCCGCTGTTTCGCCGTTTTTATACCGCTGGTTCCATTCGCCGAGCGACTCCATGCGGATTTGTCGCCTGACAAAGGAAATCGGACAGCTGCCATAATTAGGTTTGGTTTTCAGATGTAGTGCTGCGTTTTTCGCTAGTTCGTCTGCCCTCTCATTTCCCGCCAACCCCGCGTGTGCTTTGATCCAAAATAGTTTAATAATTTTGCGTTGTTCATTTAGCTTTTGTATATTTTGTCTTATTTTAACTGCGAGGGGGTGGGGGGAGGAGGTATTCGTCGCTGTTTCGAGGGCGGACCGTGAGTCACAATAGATGTTGCAACTGGATCTTTTATTCTTGACGGCTCTTTCCGTTGCCTCCGCAAGTGCGAGGAGCTCAGCCTGGTAGACGGAGCAGCACTCTTCCAGCTTCAACTTCCGGGTACTAATTTCCACCGTGCCGTCCCAAACGGACAAAGCGGCTCCAACTTTCCCTTCGATTTTGCTGCCGTCTGTAAAAATGTTTAAACCATCGTTGTTGTAATGCTGTTCTAGTGCTGCCTCGTCTGCCAGGCATGTAAAGTCCAGGTTCGCTCGTTCTGCGGGATGAGGCATGGCGTTGTAGGGCACCGGTGTTTCTATCTCTCGGTCTCCTACTACTCGCTGGGAGTGGCCTCTCTTTATTTCAAAAAGCAAGGCTGCTTCCCGGACTCTGATGTCCAATGGAAGCAGCCCAGCGAGTAGTAGTGCTGAGTTAAGTGAGACTGTTCTATAGGACTTGGTAATCTTCTGTGCAAAGCCACGCTGTACCGCATTTAGTTGTTTTTGGATGCCTATCTTTTCCGTAGCTGGCGCCCATGCACTCGCGGCGTACATGACGGTTGGTTCTATCACAGCCGTGTATATGGTCTTTATTATCTCTGGCTCTAGACCCCAATGAACTTTTGCGGCTCTTGGTTAGGTTAGGTTAGGTTAGGTTAGGTTAGGTTAGGTTAGGTTAGGTTAGGTTAGGTTAGGTTAGGTTAGGTTAGGTTAGGTTAGGTTAGGTTCGGGCTGGGGAGCAGGCAATTGTCGAGGCCTGGGTGTTGGGTCCTGACATCGTCGCCGACGTGGACGAGGAGGCGGAGCTCCTCGGCAGTTCGCTGGCTCGCATTTGCGATGCGGCGATGCCGAGGGCCCGTCCCGTTCCGCCGCGGCGCTGGGTGTACTGGTGGCGTGACGATCTCCGCCAAGTGCGCGAAGCGTGTGTGGCGGCGCGCCGCCGTTACACCCGGTGCAGAAGGAGGCGGGTCAGGGACCACACCGAAGAGGAAACCTCCTTCGCTGCCTACAGTGCCTTGCGCACGACCTTCCAGGTCGCTATTGCGCAGGCCAAGGAGGCAGCGTGGGAGGAATGGCTGGGGATCCTCAATAGGGATCCATGGGGGAGACCATACAGGGTCGTACGAAATAAGATGCGGCCTTGGTTAGGTTAGGTTAGGTTAGGTTTTTTTTTTTAGTTTTCCCAGGCCAAGTACACCCCTGACCTGGGGAGTATATTATCGACAACACTATGCTAAGTGATACAACTGTGTGTCTATACTAAGGGTAGTTAATATTACTTATTATTGATAACATTGGTTTTTCGTACAGATTACAAGTGTTTTTTTTTTTTTTTTTTTTTTTTAAATTA
>OX596252.1:17952333-17955164 GCA_951394255.1 Polyploca ridens
CTCCCCCCGCTCCCCCCTCGGGCCGCATCCGCATCTGCTCGGATGGCGGTTCGTTCCCACAGAAACAGGGAGAGGGGGGGGGCAAGGGACGCGCGGCCCCCATACACAAGATACATGTACAAAATGTTGCTCAATGGTGAGCCTATCTCTAGTGTCAGATGACATCCCTAATCCTATGTTACCTACCTATATATACATTATGATTTTCTATAATTAAGTGATCATATTCATTGTTATAGATACGTAGTACAGAATGTTATAATAATGTTGTTTAGTTGCAGGCGTATTCGGTCATGGCACAGACGCGTCGCCGACGATATAATAACAAGGCAAGACGAGAGAATTTACATAAATAATTTATGATTGATAATTACAAAATATCAAAACAGTACGATGAGGGGTGCAGACAAGTTAAGCTGCGGTCAGTTTGTAGATAATTAACTGGAATTGTGTAGGCAGGTAAAAACAGATTGTAAATTCCTATGTCACAGGCTGGCTGCAGGCTGTTACAGACATAAAGAGATAGATAGATAGAGGGCCTTAAAATAGTTATTTATGCGCTTGTTTTTATGGACGCAACACATCTAATCAGATCGAGATATATATGGCGCGTGTGTATAGTTTGTAATGATTAAAGAAAATTGTATAATGAAGGTATAATGTGTATGTAATATAAATAGCATACATTATAATATATAGACATATGTATGTACAAATAGTAAATAAATAAATAAATATTTCATATTGGCATCCAAAATATTTTAGAACTAAGTGGGAGCACTACGTGAGTTATCAGCTGACAATCCTAATCCTAAGTTATGAATATATACATTAGTGATTTGTTACAATTAAGTCATCATAATTATTGGTATAGATACATAATACAGAATGTTTTAATAATGTTAGTTGCAAGCGTATGCAGTCATGGCGCAGACACGTCGCCGACGGTATAATTATAGGGCAAAATATAGTAAGTAAGTATTTACATAAATAATTTTATGAAATGAATAATTATAAAATGTCTAAATAGTACGATGAGAGGTGCAGACAAGTTAAGTTACAGTCAATTTGTAAACAATTTACTGAATTTGCGCAGGCGGGCAAAAACAGATTTTACCTAGATAATTGTGTCGCAGGCTGGCTGCAGGCTGTTACAGACATAAACAAATAGTTAGATAGAAGGCTTTAGAATAGTTATTTATACGCTTGTTTTATAGACGTACTATATTTAATCAGATAAGGATATATATATATAGTGTGTATGTATGTATTATTTGTAATATTTAGCGAAAATTTTATAATGAAGGTATAATGTGTGTGTAATATAAATAGCATAGATTGTAATATATAGACATATGTATGTACAAATAGTAAATAAATGAATAAGTATTTCATAGTGGCATCCAAAGTATGTTAGAACTAAGTAGCATTATTGTCATTCGTAGTCAGTTCGCTTTGATAATTTAGTCTTCATAGCTTTGATGCCTGGGCAAAGGCTGGATGTAGCATGGTGTGCAGTGTTAATAGAAGTTTTGTATTTAATGTTATGTAATTTACAGTTGTGGCAAACGTTGCTCTGTGGTTTGCCTTTGTTGGGGCATTCCTTATGGGAATGGTCAGGCTCTGCGCAGAATTGACAGTGTTTAGTTTCTGACGTGCATTTACTGAGGGTGTGGCCAAACTTTAAGCATTTAAGGCATTGTTTAAAGGGAGAGTACTCTTCTAGGTGAACTTTTATGTGGTCTATGTTTAGTTTATGTACATTTATTGTGGGTTTCCAGAGATGGGGGGAAATTCGTAATATAGCATTGTATAGTTTTGGATTTCTGTTTGGTTTGGTAAAACACAATTTGATGTCATCATTATTGGTTTCAGTATATATCTCGTTCTGATTGATTATTACGTCGACCAGGTCTTGGGTGGACGTGTCCCTGGATATGCCCTTCAGTATTATCATTGGTCTAAGGTTGCGGGCGGGCTCCGCCTTCATTGCGTTTCCCTCACATACTTTTTTAATAGTTTCATCGCGTTGCATTGCATTGTCAAACTCGACCCTAATTTTGTTACCTGATAGGGGGATCACTTTAGTGGGGGCATATTTGACTTGACGGAAGGATATTGCATTTTTCCAGTTGTCGGTAATCTTACTGTTCGTTTTGGGGTCATTATTGGAGATTATGGCAGCTGGGTTGGATTTTTTGAATGTTTTGTTATTGTGTCTGCGCACTGAATCTGCGTATGTTGGGGTATCGGGATGGTCTAATGAAGGCGCAGCCCTACCGCTGGCAAATACTTCTGCGACAGCCTGAGTGACGCGGGAGACGATTGCCTCCTCGGACTCCTTGATGGCATCTTTTATGTTACTATTATCCGGTTGCGTGATGTTCGGGGGAGTACTGTGTAGTGATTTTGATCGTGATAGTAGTACAGGTAGGGTTCTGAATTCTATAGAATTAATCATTGCATCTTTAATTTTTTGCGCATTGCTTATTATAATTTCCTTGGAGCCCTTGGTGACACTTTTCCCCCGCGCGATTTCGACCAATATCGTTTTCGCACATTCTAATACAGTTTGGAACCCATCGGGCTCCGCAAAGTTATCCGCACAGTCCTCGTCCGAAGAGCTCATGTCTAGGCAGTTTTTAGTTGCTTAGTGTTGTTAGTTAAACTATTCTGTCTGCCCAGTCATGTTGCTCTGCAGACAGTACCGAGCCGCGGATGCATTACAATCTTAAATATTGCAAATTATATATAGGATTAAATCTAGCACTTACAGTGTCTGCAGCGTTCGCTATAGTGTTTATTTATTGGGTTGCACTGATGTTTGGTAG